>JAEIIJ010017426.1:0-12669 GCA_018904815.1 Drosophila ogumai | reverse complement strand
AACATAAAATAAAAATGCTGAAAAGAAACTATCTGCAACTGACATTGGGAGATAAGAGTAAAAAAAAACACACATTTCCAGCTGCACTTTGGCCTTTGCACGAATTTTGAATGCCACGTGGACTGCATTCAAGAGTGACCGACCCACCCAACAGGTGGGCTGTGGTGCTTCAGCTTTTTATGTGGGTGGATTTTCCGGTGGGCGGTAGTTGTCCTTCAGCGTCGTCGTCCTTTCAACTCTGACATTAAGGGATGCAAATGTGTGAGAGTGAGTGGGTGCTTCGATTAAAACCACTTGCCCGACGTATAGGCTGTCCTATCTGATTATTAAGAGCATCCATAATGCATTCCATTTAACAGGTACTTTAATTGCATTATAAGTTAAGAGCACGATGTTGTTGTCAGAACGAATATTGAAGTATCTAATGCCCTGTAAAACTGTGAGAGGTAATAGATATTTATATATTATTTACCACTAAAGAAAAATTTAAGACTATTTTTATACCCTTGCAGGGTTTTAAATTTCAGTCAAAAGCTTGCAAAGTAGTGAAGGAGTCATTTCCGACCCCATAAATCATATATATTCTTGATCAGAATGAACAGGCAAGTCTTTCTAGACATTTAGGAAAGAAAAAAATTTTTTCATTTTTTTTAAACTTTTATAAGGGGTTACATCATCAAAATGGTCAAAAATTGACAAAAAATTTTATTTCGTAAAAAAGTAAAATTAGTATGCAGATTTGTTAAAATAGTATAAAAAATCTTTCCGAATTGAATTTAACGCTATTTTGACTTAGTTATGCAAATTTTCCGCTTTTATTTTCTTTAAAAATTATCATATAAAATTATTGATACATTGTAATACCCATTTGAGTGTTTTATATTTACAGTCAGAAGCATTTTTGTCTTAGTTATTATATTTTAATAATCTACATAAAATCAACACAACTAAATTACAATAGAGTGTAGTTTTCCTTTAACTAATATGTATTAAATGTTGGTATTTTATTAAGTCTTTATTATTTTTATTTATTTATATTTTAATAATACATAATGTATATTTATTATTATTAATTTAATAATATTTTTCTTCTGCTAAAATTACTATTGCTGCTCATTTACTCTTTCACTCAATTTATCTCAATAGCTCCACTTGTTGCGCTCAGAGAGGAGAGAGTAATGTTGGGGTTCCACTCTCTTTCGCTCAAGCGCTCAACAAGTCTACAGTGGGGCGTTTAGTGGTTAACTAGCAAATAAAATTGATTTTATGCGTAGTACATTTATGTAAACAAATGGCAAAGCTCATTGTTTGGCCTGAATTGTTGTCTTAAATTGTTTAAATATGTTTTCTATAACATTAAAAAATATCCAATAAAAGTTATTTAGCTCCATTGCTCCGTTGGATTAAGTCTCTGTTTTGTCTTCTTTTTTCCACTGTACTGTTCGACTATATAAGCCGAAGCGCAACAAAACTCGTGCTCAGATTTTGTTGTTCCATTCGTCGTCGTCGGATTCGGAAAATATATTCAAACAATTCGAAATTTAAACTTTATTTTGTTTTCTCTGTGACGCGTGCGTTTTCAATATCTGCCCAACTCTAGCGTGTTTTTTCGTATTGTGAGTGCGTGTTTTTTGTGTTTTTATTAAAATTGTTGTGCAAGGAACAACAATAGAAAGAGGAGACAAAAGAAGAAAAAAAACAAGACTGGAACAAGTGAAGCTTTCGTCGTTATCAGTGTGTGGAAAATGTAAAAATGAATTCAAGCGTATAATGTGTAATAAATAGTAGTAGTGGCAAGTTCAAGCGAAATTCCAAACTAAGCTGTTTTTTATTTGTTATTCTCCAAGCTTGCACTGATAATCGAAAAAGAAAGAAAAACAACTGTGTTTGTGCAATTGCAGGAGGAAATGTGCAAAGTAAATACAATAAAATAACTGTAATTCCATACGAGGGAATGAAAGAGAGAGGGGGAATTGATTGATTTGTAATACTTGTAATATTACCAAGTTCACTGGGCTCAAATAACGCCCTAATGTCAAGGTCTCTGCGCTGGGTGAGATCGGGCTTAAGCTTAAGTCTTAATGGACTTGACCCCCATTTTATTCGGAGGGGGCTTAAGCCTAACGAAATCCGCAGCTAGAGTTACAAAAAAGAAACATACGATACAAGAAAATAAATTTACTCAATTAGAGTTTTGGGCTCAGATTGCCAAATTTACACAAAAATCAATTTGTTTATCAATTAAAATTGTTATATTTTGGTTTATAATAAAAAAATGTATAATTTTCTAAGAGAAATAAATATTGAGGCTTTTTTATTATTATACAAAAATAAATAGGAATTATTAAAGAACAAAGAAGTTGTTTTAAAAAGAAACCTTTTACTTTTTACTACCCAAACGGAGGTGGTTAAAAATAAATTGTATTCCTCCATTTTAATAAAATAAATTCCCTCTCTCATTTAAAAAGAAATCTATATATAAAACCCCAAACAATAGAAAAAATAATGATAACAAATAAATGAAACCCTAAAAAACCAACAAACGGTGGCGAAAAATAAACAAACAAAAAAGTTTAGCAACTGTGAAAACGACTTACGAATTTTCACAATAACTTGATGTTTTGTAACGGATTTTAACGAAACTCGTAAAGACTTTATTTGTGGATTCTTCTGCGACTGCTTCTTCAACGTTTTTGCTTCTGCGGCAAAAAATATAAATATTCTGATTGTCTGCTGATTTTTGATTATTTTTTAGGAGAGAACGCAGACGATACGAGGTAAGTTGTGCTAATTGTTGCTAAATTATTTAGTTGCCTATTTTTAAGGAAATAGCTTCAGGGTGAATCATGCGAGAAATCTAAATCGAAGAGAGCTCTTGCCTTTTAATGAATCAGCTTCATGGGGTGTCCTATATACAGTTCCTGAAAGTATTGCTAGATGATCTATAAATAATAAAGATGTGAGAAAATCAGAGGAACAAGCCTTTATTCATTTGTTTAAATATTAAATTATATAAGCTTAAAGGATTTAATTGCTATTTAAATGTTATGGTTAATTTCAGTTTATTTAAATTGATTATAGTAATTTTTTATTCATAATAAATTGAATTCGGGTTATTTTGGTTATATGGTTTTATAAAAAATTAACTGCTTTAATTAAATTAAATGAGCTCTTGTAAAATTAACAATAAAGTTGCTGATGTGAGAATTGTATCTATAAATCTGTTAAATACTGATTTATTGTACTGTAAAGTTCATTAAACTTGTTATTTAATAAATATAAAATATATGTATGTATCATTCTCTAAGCCTCTTTAAAACAGTTTCTTCCTGCAAGTACTCTCCTATATATAGCAAAAGCTCTGTCAGCTGTCCATCAGATCGGGACAGATCGAGTTGAATAAACCTCTAGACCCCTCGATATATACATATATATTTCCAACCACAACTGAAAGCGAGAGGCAGTGGCACCTGAACCGAACTCTAACCATAAACCAAAAACCGCTCAGATCTAATGCCGCTGGAATCGCACAAGGTTGTCCATATAGCGGGCTCGTTTTTCTGTTTTTCGATTTTATTTTACTATTTTTCTGTTCACCTGTCTGTCGGCTTTGAACTCGGCACCTGTTGCGGTCACAGTGGCGAGCGCGTACACTGTCAGAGAAAAAGTGTGTGTCCGAATCCAAATGAGTGAGACTGCCTGAAAAAAATGGCCTGTGCGAGACGGTGCTCACAGTTCTGCCTGTTTATGAGCACCTGGGCCTTCCTCATGCTGATCATCCTGGGCGCCTGCTTCTCGATTCAGTCGTTGGTCCTGGTGGGCGACCTGCCGCTTTCCGGGCAATTCGGCAGTCCGGAGGAGTTCAAGGAGAGTGCCGACGAGGCGTACTCCAAGGTGGCAATGCGCTGCTACGTCACCGGAATCGTTTACCTGGTCTTTCTGGTCATCTCGGCGATTGTCATCCATCGGGACAACAAGCGGAGGAAGCGGCTGTACAAGAAGCGAAAGCAGCAGCGCTGAAGTCGATTTGTTGAATAAATTTACTATATTTCACATTACTTGAAGTGCATTTCGATCAAAGCAGCAGCAGCAGCACCCACTGCCGAGCTACTCCCACTTGTTAAACCAGATCGGGGCAAGACCCAGAACAAGACCGAGAACAAGTTTGTTGACCGCATTCTGCGATTAGCCTTAGCTTCTTTATCATTTACCAACTGGGCCTCGGCGGCATTATGCATTCGTCTCGACCAGCTACGATTTTTGACAAGTCTCTCCCCGCCGCACGTGACACGTTTTTTTGACTACCTTTCCCCAAGACAAGGTGTCTCCGTCCTCCTCGTCAGCGTCATAAATTTCCGTGAAATTCTCTTTCTTTCCAAAACATGCTAATGGGGTGTGGGTTCTTGGGAGACCAAGGGGTCTCTTCAGTGGGTTCTTATCGAGCTTTTTTTGTGGCGTACGAACACGAAAACCGTTCTGTAAATTATCGTACACGTTTCCTCTAGTTGTAAGCGCTGCATTTTGTGTATCTCTCCGGTTATCACCACCAAGTGCAGTCTGCAAGACCGCTAAAAACTGGCTCAAAGATCTAAAAATCCATCAGAGTTTTCGGGTGATTTGATTTACTAGGAAAATGTTCTCAATTACGTGTAATATTTTATGAGAAGGTAGAGCTAACAGCGGAATGGAAATCTTCTATTTTCAGTTTTTAGATTTATTCTTAAAGTTCTTGAGGAATCTTAAAAGTTGTTAGATATTTCTAAGGCTTTAAGGCTAATAAACCTTTGTCTTAACTCAGCAACATTTGAGTTTCACAACAAATTGTGATTTTTAAGTTGGCCGCTCTAATAAAAATTTTCTATTTTATCAGACAAAAACACTTGGCAAAGGGAAGCCTTTATTTTTACCAAGTTCGCACAAGGTTCTCCAGAGGAATAGTGAAAAAATTAAAGCAGAAGAAGCTCAAGGAGCTGACAGTAAGGAACACCATGTCCAGATTTTTAGCAGCGGCCACACAGCAGTTCCAAAAGGGATGTGAGTTTAAGACAAGCTTAACCTTTAATTTGGGAATTTTAGGAAGAATATTAGATTTATTTAAAAATCTCCTTTTAATTAAATCAGCTTAGTTTTCAAGTTCTCCAATTAAAACCCCCCTTCCCTCAGTGCGTTTTAGCCGTGTGCTTATCCACAATACTGGCCAGCACCTAAAGGCGGCCAAGACGCCAACTGCCAACTCAAGGCAAGCGGCTCCACCGCCGCCCAGGTGTCCCGGCGCCAAGCCTAAGCCGGGAACCTTTGCCAGCGGCGGAAAGCATGCCGTCTTCAGCGATTGTCCCATGCCCGAGGGCGACTTCATGAGGGCCTGGCACGCCAAGAACACTCGCTACAACATCATTCTGATTACTGGGGCTTTGGCGGCCTTCGGAGGCTGGGGAATGGCTATATCTTCAGGTAGAATCCCTCTGAAATTAAATAAATGTACTTGTAGCGACATACACCCCTGATCGCAGGCGTTCTCGGCCTTAACTGGAGTATACCTCCGTATCCCTACACCGAGGACGAGAAGGAGGACTTTGAGCTCGAGGAGGAGCGCCGTCGTGAGGAGAGGGTGGCGCGCCAAGAGCGACACCAGGACGCCGTCGAGGCCCGTGAGCTTGGGATTCGCCGCCGGCATGCCAAGGAGGCAATGGAACGCGAGGTGGAGCTGATGCAGCGCGACATGGACGAAGGCATCTCGGACGAAGAGCTGGTTGAACTGCAGCGCCTGGCCGCCGAGCGCGAGGCCTTCGAGATGTGGGAAAAGGATGAAATTAAACGACTCGAGGACCAGCAGAAGGAGCGCGACCTGATCCGCAAGGAGAAGGCTAAGGTCCAGGCCGAGCGTGACAAGGAGCGGGATCGCAAGCGCCGCGAGAGGGATGCCCAGCTGGAGAAGGAGGAGGCGGAACGGGAAAAGGCCCGTAAGAAGGCCCGCAAGGAGCGCGAGAAGGCCGAAAAAGAGGCGCAAAAGGAGAAGGAGAAGGCCGAAAAGGAAAAGGAGAAGCTCAAGAAGGCCCAGTCGGGCTAGTAGCTCCTCTAAAATGTACTATAACTTGCTAAACATTACCAAGAGACACAGATTATCAAAGATATTTGACCAAAAATATGCCCAATATTCGTATAGTTTTAATAAATGCACATAAATTGCTGCTGCTGAACAAAAAATAACTAAAAATATAGAAAAATATATCAATTAAATAACTCATTGATTTATATTTTTAAAGTTTTTTTTTTAAATCCTATTTTGAAACTGTTCTTTTTCTTAAATAACCTATGAGGAATCTGCAATTCAAATTCCTCTCTTTAACTTTGCTTTAACAATTTTATAAAGTTCTTAAAAATATCTATAAAAACTAGGCCCCTAAAGCCTTCATTTCCTTAAATTAATTATGGGAAAAGCTGTGCCCATTTCAGAGCTCCTCCTTAACCCATATAGGAAAAGTGAAGCTAATAACACATCTCCCAGGAGAGCTACCCTATTAACTACTTAACTGGCCACATGGGGCCATTTCCACCTGGGTTTTGTTTTGGCTTTTTGTTCGGCTAAAAGCCAGATTCTAGACTCCAGTTTGGAGAGCATAGAGCATACACTTAGAGAGCACAGTTCGTGGAGGAAATGGCTCATTGCATATAATCAAAGGCAGTGCCAGCGAAATTGTATCTCGTAGATACATCGCGCAACGCAGGGGAACTTTTCAATTGGGCCTTCAATTACAATGGGCACTTGTTGTTCTGTTCGCTCTAATAAAATAATGCTGCCTCTTTGATTCGACTCGGATCGTACACATATGTATATATTCAGAACGTGTGCATTTCCCCCTAATCTATTTAATGAAAATTCGCTACCGATAGATCCCCAGATCCCTGCTAAGTGTGCCTGCCTTGTGCGCACATAATGAATCACAATCGTCGTCAGTTAAGTCCGGCTTATCATTAATCAAATTAGCTGCAGCAACATTGCCACAAAACACTTGCTTGTCTGCCACCGCGGCTTGCAGCTTGCAACTTGCAGCAATGCAGCACAGTGGGTCGCATGTGGCGAGCAAATTAACCATTACCATGTGCCACAAATGAGCAATTGCCCCTCTCTCGCGAGGGGGAGAGGAGAGCTTATCAAATGGAGTAGAACAATCAATTAGTGCGGACCGAGGCGAGGAAAACTATGGTTCAGTGGGGTTCAGTGACCCCCAGATGGAAGGTGAACTGGAAAACAGTGGGTTAACCCCCAGACGATTTTCATTGCATCGTCATGGTTGTAATGGAGGTTTTTGTGTATATGTTTCCTTGCTACTTTTATACTTTATATAATCTTGAATTCACAAAAGAAAACGTTTAGATAGAAAGCATACTTTGTGAATTAAAATAAATTAAACCTTAATTAAAATATTTCTTTAAGGTATTCTTACTTTTAATAAGAGGAATAATAAAATAGGAGTTATGGGAATTTTATTTCCAAGAGTATTCAACATTTAATTATCTATTTTTAATCTAATTAACTTGGAAGATAGTCCCAAAACAGAACATTGAACGTACCTGATTTCGACTATTTGAAGTGCATATATAATATAATATTTAATATAAAATATTCCATCTCTTAGATATTTATCCACATTTCCCGTCCCCTTTGACCACTGTGGCCATGCCCACACATCGTCGAACCGCTGAAGCCGGCTAATTTATCACTGGCATTCACATTCACATTCACATTCACGCTCCGGTGTGCTCTATTCCACCTATATGGGTGTCTATATGGGTATATCCCCCCACCCAGATCCATATCCATATCCATACTGCGCGAGTGACATTATTACTGTCACACTGTGTCGCCCGGTGCTGCTCCTCTGCCGCTTTTATAATGCATTTATGCTGCAATTTGTTTGAATTAGCGCGGCAGCATCTTGGAGTGGACCCGAGTCTAGTCAGAGTGGACCCAAAAAGGAGAGCTGCGGAGGCGGGTGGAGTGTCACCGGTTTTTGGTGCTTTATATTTGTTGCTTTTTTGGGGCGTGTGTGGCTCTATGCAGCAGCAGCCAAGACTGGTACGAGTATCTTATGCAAGCAGAGTTAAAAAAACAAAAAACTAACAAAAATAAGGAAAAGAGATTGGTCTAAAGTAAAAGTAGCTGCATTTACCCAGTTGCAACACAGTTTACGGAGCTGCGGAGAGTTGAAAGCTTCCGGGCAGGGGCGTCGCCCATGGAAATGAGATGAATGCAGCAGCTTAAATCCCCTCAAAAAATAGGTATCTAAAAATTTCCACAGTATTTGGAGCACAATGCCGTGAAATTCCCGAAAACCCACAGCAGTTTTCTTTCTTTTTTTAATGTGTTTATTATCTCAGCAAATATCGGTTTTACAACCGAGTTTACAACCATTTCTAGATCGTGTCTTATCGGAGTCTTCATGTAAATATTTGCATCGGTGGCTGGTTTTGTTTTTCGGGTTCTTTGATAAGGTTTTACATCTTGCAAGCAAAGGTGCTGCTTGGTTCTGGTTATCTAATATTTCTGGACTTCCTTTATGTTTACTGGAATTATGGGATTTATGCATAACAGTCTCTGTCTGACACATTAATTTATACGACTCCCTTTCAAATGGAGCATACTCTGCTGAGATGATATATTCATCCCAGAAAAACAGTCATCATAAATGAATCATATAAAACAGAGTATATTCCTTGATGGTTCTTTAATCTTTTTGGAGTTTTTCTCGAGTTCTTTATGGTTTATTTAAGAAGGGGGCTTCCCCGATCTTTGTGGTGTATTTCAGAAGGTTTTCTTTCCCGTTTTAATGTACATTTCTAGAAAAATATAAAAAAATATATATTATTAACTCAGCATAAAGTTATAAATCCCTTAGAAATCTTTAGATATTCAGAGACCTCTTAATAAGAAGCCTTCAGGCAAACTTTCCCTCCTTCTGACTAATTTGAACTCTCGCTTTATTCAAACTTCAGTAATTAAACCAATTAACCCACTAGTTTGTTAACCAATTTGCCTTTAAACAATAACAAATAAACTAATTCAAAAAGCTGGTAATCGAAGCTGGAGAATTGAGAACCGAAAGCCGAGAACCGAGAAGAAATGCGAGCGTGCCAAGCGGCGTTTTGTATCTGGATTGAGGTCTTGCCACAGTTAGCCGACCGAAGCGCAGTTATACCAATTCTCCATAGCATTCTCAGACACACAGTGGGTCAATTCTGCACGCTCCACTCTCCGCACAAATCAATTTGTGGACTTGTTCTATAGATTCCCCCGATTCTCTTAATTCTCTCTGTATTCTCCTCCATATGTATGCTCCTCACGTAGCCTGACTCACTCGTATTCATATTTGTAATCATTGTAATGAGCCATTTCTCCTAGTTACTTTCCCCTCTTGCTTGCTTTTTTAATTAATTTTTCATTGACCATTGCGTGGCCGCCTTCTGTGTTCACTGTACGTACTCCCCTGTACAGTGTTCAATCTGTAAGCCTGACAGCTGCGGCTCAGGAGAAAGAGAGTCGGGAGCTTTTAATATTAATTCTTCGTTTCGGGGCTTCGGCTACGCCTCTTCTGTGTGGCCTCCGGTTTCAGCCTTCTTCTGTCCGGCAGCTCCGACTTATTTGCTGTGGGGCCATCGTCAAATTTCGTATTGAAACACGAGACAGTGGGGCCAGACTTTGTGGGAATGGTTTTAGGGATCAACAGAATTTCAAGTAATTTAAGATTGCAGGTGGATTTGTAGAGCGTTTCTAAGGTTTTTTGAAACTAAAACTGAAGGGTATAAAGAGTGTTTTTTTATGAACACATACTTAAAAGGTTCTTTAAAATTGTCTGTTTAAAAGAGTATTGTTATTTTAATGATCTTCTTTCTAATCTTTTCGTCTTAATTGCTTTTAGGGTTATGATTTAAATGCCTAGTTTTTTAATTTTTAGTGTTATTATATATTAAATAGGTAGTTAAAGTCATATACGGCTGAACCTCTTTATTTTCTTTAATTTTCTATTTTATTTTCTTAACTTATTTTCAATCCTTACAAACCACTGTCCATATCCCTGCCCTGGCTCTGAGCTTTGTTATAAATTAAATTATTTTTCATGGCCATATATCTCGCCCATATTTATGTTCGTACATATAAGCTGTATCTCGTACGGATATCGTTACACTAAATTGTTATGTCGGCCTTCTGAAACGGCAAGAATCCTGAACATGCAAGAGCAGAGGGCGTAAGCGATTTGTCTTTTGGTTAATTTTATTTTTTATTTTTCTTGCCGGCCCCTTGAGCCAAAGTACCGCTAAGGCCGCCGCCTTCTCCAGTCCTGATTCTTTATTTTTCTTTTTTTATGTATTTTTTGCATTCCCTGGTAATAAAGTAATTAAGGCCCTGAGACACTGTTCAATATTTCATCTCTCTCGGTGGCGGAGATTAATTGAGGCGGCGACCAGGGCACGCGGCCTTTACGATCTGATTTGCATTTAATTGGACTGCAATTCGCATGATTATGATTATGAACCGAAAAACGTATCAATTTTCGCTTAATTTTGGCATTTGCCAAATGCAGCACGAAAATTGTTTTCTTCTTTTAAAAAATCAGCGAAAGCAAAAAGAAAAACAAGAAATGTGAGAGAGCCAGATAATGAGCGCAATAAAAACCATTTGTTGATGACTTTTAAATAAGCAATTTGTTGTTGGTTTTGTATTTTTTTTTAAGAAGACGAAAACTGCTGCAATTGCACTTGGAAAAATATATGGTAGAAAAGCGGTAGTTAAAAGAATAAAAATTATTTTTATAATTCTATTTCTTAAGGTTTCTTTGCTTGGTTTTTTTTTATAAAGTTCTATGGGTTTTTATATTTTTCTATTAATAAAGGAAGAGCCTACATTTTCCCTCTTGTAATCTTACTGCTATTTTCCCTCAGTGCACCTTTTCTTATATTTTCTTTTGTTAACTGTAAAACGTTTTACTTTCGCGCTCATTTTAATTGCCGCCTGCTGCTTCTGATGGTTTTTTGTTTTTGTTTGCTGATGATGATGATCTGCTGAATCCGTGGCTCAAACTCAAGAAACGTTTGGCAACATTTGTTGGCCACGTTAATGTGGCCACCATAAAAAGCGTGTGAACTTCGGTCAGTTGTTCCATTGCAAACGTGTCGAACCAGACACAATCTACGTGAAACGACGGTTGGCGACACTTTTCCTCGGCCTTCGCCGCGGTGCAAGTCGTTTGGGGCGGTTTTGTTGGTGGTTTTGTTAGTGATTTTGCAGTTATTTTTTAGCACCTGGCAGAAGGTGAAGGCGGTTTGGGCTCCGGTCATTTCCTTTAATGGTTTCCGTCGAAAGCCGCACTTGTCGTTATATACAACTTAGGCCAATTGGCAAGACACCTTTCTCTAGGCTGAGTTTTAAAAGAGAATTTAAATGAAGTTGTGAGGAAACTTGCATAAAAAACTAGCTATAATATATGAATTAGGTAAGTGGAAGTAAATTTTACATAAACCACACCTTAAAGGTTCTTAACTCTTGCCTAAAATAACCAGAAACATTTGTAGATTGGAAGATTTTTTATACTTAATTAATTCTTTAATTAAAATACATTTTTAGGTTCTTTAGGATATTTGGCTGTGGCATTTTAAATGAGTTTTACAAAAGCTTTTAGGTTCTGGGTTAAAAGTAAAATGGGTTTGGCTTTTAAAGCGCATGTTAAGTGCCTTTAATTAAACTTTAGCTTACAAGTTTCTTAAGACAATTAATTCTTGATCGAATACAGTGGAAACAAATATATTTTATTCAATATTTTCTGTTTATACTATTTTTTTTTTATTACACTTTTCGAAATTTATTTTCCCATAAATAAGTAATATATTATTTTTATACAATTTCTTAATATTTCTAATATAGATATTTTCTCAATTGCACTTTACGTACTTCTTCCCCCTAAGACCTCCCAACTTTCGATTACTATATCTTTTTAACCATAAAACCAACCAACCTTAACTGCATTTTCATTTCTTAACCCAATTTTGCAGCCCAATTTTCCCCGCCAGCACTTGCATTTTCCTGATCCGCAAATTAATCTCACATTTAATTGCGGGCCAATTGCAATTGCAACTTGCGGCTGTCAGCGGCCTGAAAAAATGCAGCAAGAAATGTTAATTTCGCCTCGATTCCGACGCTGGACGCTGGCTACTTTATTTGTCACGGAAAATTGGGTCAGAGCTCTGAGAGAGACTGGGGAAAGACTGGGCCGAAAGAATATGATGACTAAGAAATGTGTTAATGATAGCGAGTGGCGTAATTAGCCAGAAAAACCTTTTTTTCTGGTTGGTAAAACATAAACGTTCCGAAATGTTTGGCCGCAGCTGCTGGACAACAGGAAATTGCGTGAATTCCGCAAATACTTGGCCTTACTTAATGCGTTTAAACTTTTGCATAATTTGAGTTTAATTTTGGGCTAACCTTCAAGGGGCTGCAGGTGAAGGCAGAAAAATAATTATTGATTAAAGAGGGGTAAATGGTAACAATTTAAGCCATTCTTTTTAAGAAAATTAAACAGTGAAAGGGTGTAGTAAAAATAAAATAAAAAACATATCAAAACTAGCACAAAAACGCTTTCCGAATGGAATTTACTGCATTTTTAGCTTTGTTATGAA
>JAEIIJ010017425.1:0-60106 GCA_018904815.1 Drosophila ogumai | reverse complement strand
AAAAAAAATAGCTTTTATTTAATGTTAGAAATAACGAACTAAAGGTCTAATAAAAATATATATTTTAATATAACTATTTTTTTTTCAGGTTTCCTAAACTAATTAAAGTCCTGGAACACTCTTTTTAAACTATAACTCTTATTGAAAAAACCCAATTTAATGGAAGTTATGCTTTAAGCAATCAAAATATTTAATACACTCGAGTAACTATAATACCCACTAATCCAGATATTTAAGATATATAAAACGCTGCTCTAATTATGAGTATCTTCCAAGAATTGAATTAAATTGTTGATTTTCTTTTGCCGCAGTCGTTACACTCGAGATTAACACATACAGGAATCGTTGCCTCCGGCAAGTTCGTTGCCTGAGTCTTTTGTTTGCCTTTGATTTGGCTTCCGACTCCCGTCGCCATCTCCGTAACTGTCTTTGTCTCCATATCTGTATCTTTCGGCTCAAGAACGAGTGCACCCAAGCGTGGACTTTCGGCTGTGCCCGTGTGTCTATTACTTATTTATCTGGCCACCAACTCGGTGGGTTCTATTACTAATGTAAACAATACCGTTAACACGACACGACACGTTGGGAAGAACAAAAACCAAAAGGCTTTTGGCTGAGGGAGAGCGAAAGAGATGAATAAAATGTGCCGCAAGAAAATGCCAAGTTAGAGAAGCCGACTTTGCCAACTGCATATTTTACCCCGCGAACCCCTCTGCTTTGGCAATGCATCAAAGAATTGAACAACAAGAACAGCAACGACTACGTGTGTACGTAAAAAAAAGCGTGAAAAAGAGGCGACAGGAAAAACAGTTTGAGGAAAACACTTATTAAATTTTAGCATGCCCAAAGTGTGGATAAAAAAAGGGGGAAGGCATGTAGGTGCAAAAGAACCGCAAGAACCGAGTCAGCATTGCATTCCTAAAGATTTTCTCGCGGGTTCACATAGCTGTAGACTATGCTGAGAAATAGGAATCTTCAAGAACGTACATATGTAACTTTTTGTGAATAACTTTAAGGGAACATTGATTAAAGCTCTTTTGAGGGATACCCTTTAAGAAATGTAGTGCCAAATTTCTTTCAAAAATTTAATTTCTCAAGACACTTCCATAGTCTGATGCTTACCTGTCCTATGTTAGATTTTTTCTTATATCCACTTTTTCCCTTGAGTTCTCAATTGAGGGACACCATAACAAAAATATTACTATTATTCTTTCTTGTTTGTTTATGTCTGCACTCCACCGCCACTCGAGGGTTCGATCATCCTTAACCACAGAAGAGTCTTCGAAGAATAGTCTTTTTTATTTTTTTCTGATTTTATTCAAGTCGCTACACTTTTCTCCGTTTCTCGTTCTGAGCGCGTCGCGTGCTGATTCCGAACTGAGGCTCAACAACAAGTTCGAGTTGCTTTTAAGAAAAGCCGTCGAAAGAAAGTTGTCTGCATACACCAAGAGAAAAATATAGTAGATATGATTTGAATTTTACTTATATAAACTTCATTAAAAAATTATCATTTATGATTCAATAATTTTTTGTTTGATAGACATTTTCTTGCAATCCAACGTATTATGGTTGAAGAGAAACTGATTTCTGCCAGAGCCTATAGGCTATATTGCTATAGCAAATTTGTGATAAAAATAAATATTTTTTATTATTTTCAGAAAAATTCAAATCTTTTTCTTTGAGTGCGTGGAATTCTGTCTAAGCTCTCGAAAGATTCTTGCTGCGGCGAAAGAGATTCAATTCTCTTAAGGGAGAAGCATCAGCTAAGAGAGAAACTCTTTCTCGGCCGAAGGGCGATTAATTACTGGTTACACCGCTGATAAGCATGAAATGTCGCTTGTACGCTGTTTGTTGGCCAATTAAAAATTAGATTTCGCTTAAGATTTGTCCAGAAGATTGTGCAAGGTTTGAAGAATGATTAAAAGGATAAGGGTTCAGTGGTGATATCTGGTATAAAATAATTATTTGACAAGAGCTTTATGAAGTAAAAATCTTATAAAGAAATTTTCAATATCAATAATAAAAATATTTAATAATTATCTAACTTTATTATCCATAAATGATAATTTTGATCTTGTTAATTTATTAGCAAACATTTAGCTAACATTCGTGTTGAAATAATGAATTCTTAAAAACAAAAAAAATTATCCCACACCCATAGCTCACAACCCTTTTCCAATTTCAACTCATTTAAATATTCTGCTCATCTTCAGACCAATTATGATATCCTTTCCAGTTTCCCATCCGCAAAACGCAGATCAGAAAAAATATAATAAACTTCTCCGGTGTAGGTATATAAAAGGCATAAGCACATGAAGCACAGATATTCATTCCAATGCCAAATGCAGATGCCAATAAAGCCCCCAAGTAAACAATTCCAGGCATTACTCCATTACTCATAATGGCGCAGCCAAATGTCGCGGTCGTATCCTCCTCCTCCTCCCCAGACTCATACCTTTTCGCGCAGAGAAAAGGAGACTCCAATTGAGGGAGCTGGCAAGGAGAAAGAAGCTGGGCCTCTTGAGGAGATGGAGGAGCACCCGCCCATGTTGTTGGCCAGGTTGCATAAATCTGTTCGATTCATAACACGAAGATTGCGAGGGAAGCCAAGAGATCTGGCCTTGCCTTGGTCGCCGTTTCATATTTGGTTCTGATCAGAGATGCAATCGTGAGGGATAGTCACAGAGGGGAAAATTAACTTACAATCTATGTATAAATATTTTGTGATTTAAAAACCATTTTATTTCTAATAAAAGGCAATCCTAAAAATATTTAATAAATATAAAGGAGATGAGGGTTTCACTGTCCCATCTCTAGTCCTCGAATTCTGCTGCCTTTATCAGCCTTGTCTTCATCGATCGCGTCGCAGATTCTGTCTGTTCGATCGCGGATCCGTCCCGTCTTTGGGTCTGCTCAGGAGGCCTGTTGCTCTGGAGCCTGTTCTCCGCCTGTTCGTTCCCGTTGAGCCGTCGCTTTGTCTTGACTCCTGGCCAAGCTTGTAGGAGGCGTGTCTCACTGAACGAATAAAAACAAAATAATATAGAATGAAATATTTATCGCCATTAGAGGCTGATTAGCTGCGGGCGTGTTCTGGCCAACGTTCTGGGCCCCAACTGCGACTTACCCGTCCTGTGCGATGATTTTAAGGCACTTAATAAGCTTTTCTGGTGTGATTGTAATGCGAAATTGATATGTTCATTCAATTATGCTCTCTGGTCGTGTCAATAAACTGATTGCGATCGTGTCCAACAACTTGCTGACCAATTAGCTTCCCAACGAGACCAGCCACGGATCAGTTTAATTGATAAACGGAGGAGTGGCCGGGACGTGTTGAAAACAGAACCAAAAACAAACCGAACGTAAAAGCAAGAGTCATCTCAAGTGTTGGGTTTACCTGGGAAGACATCTACGAATGGTTGTGGCACAAGAAAATGGAAAGTAACTCCAGTGCGCTCAACTACTTTGCTGATTTATATTTCATTTTATTACCAATCTATTTTTATTCTTAATTAAACTGTTAGAGAGCTATAACTCAACTTCAACTCAAACGTATGTTTTAACATGGTTGGAAGGAGCCTGAAACCAAATGAGAGAATACGAAGTCGGAAGTCGTCTGCTTCGGCCGGTAATTTAGTTTTAAGGTTTTTACGCTGTCTCCCACTTTACAAACAAACCAAATATAGCTTAAATGTGTACCAAGTATTCCCTTGCTTCCATATAAATTTTATTTCACATAAAGTTCACTTTTTAATTTAAATTTTTTGGTTGGCGGCTATCCAGGAATTGAACGCAGATACCTCCACGTAGACGGAAGGAGAATTGGGCTGACCACAGGGAAGCTTGCCCCAGGACACGATGCCGATGAGGACATTGCCTTGGACCAAAGGACCTCCCGAGTCCGAGGTGCAGAAGCTGGTACCTCCGCTGAGAGGGCCAGTGCACAGATTCGTGGAGTGGACATCTACGCCCTTGGCGCCCAGAGCCGCAGCACAGGAGACGAGACTAATGATTGGTATATCCTTGGCCACCATCAGAGTCTTGGGATACGAGGGGCTGTTGGTTTTGCTGGTGCTGCCCCAGCCGTAGAGCGTGGCCTTGCCAGTTGGCTTGGCTCCGGCCGATGGCAGCTTCACCGGAGCCACTGCAGCCGTCCATGTGAAGGCGGTAGGCGTGTAGATCATTCCGATGTCGTAGGGCACAGTTCCGCCTGTGTACAGATCGTTAACCACGTAGTGGGTGATGCTCCGTTTTTGGGTAGTGCTGGCTGTTCCCGCCACCGCAATACTGCCCGCCACTAGGGTGCTTCCCAGCACCTGGTTCCTGTTGGCCAGGCAGTGGGCAGCGGTTAATAGCCAGTTCGCATTCAGGATGCTGGCGGCGCAATAATGGGTACCGCCATACTGCAGGGACACAATGTAGGGAGCACTGTTGGCCGCCGCCGCTGTTCCGCCCACCACGCGACCACCGAGCTCCAATTCCGACGCGTGGCACAGTCCAACAACGCCCAGCAGGAGGAGAACAGTGCTATGGCGCCACATTTTTTGTCGTCCGTTTGCGATCATAGTTTTCGGAGAACTGTTTACATTTGGCTTTATCGACGGCTATTTAAATTAAAACGCGATACTACTTATCACGAGGAGTCGAAAGGGGCCGATAAGGGTTTCCAATTAAAAGGCTTGTTTTACAAAGATAGCCACCTAATAGAATTATAGATTAGACCACGATAGTCTAGGGACTTTTTATATACAACTTACATTGTTCTCGAGGGGTGGCTATGTCAACAAAGCTGGACTTGATTGCCACAATATTTCAAGTTTTCATATCATTAAGAATTATTTATAAAAGAAAGATTTTAACTAAATAGGATAATTATACAAATTATACCTCATATATTAAGATAAATGTACTATTTAAATGTATTTTAATTATCCTTTAAATTGTTTTGTCTTTTTTGAGCTTAAAATATTATAAATAATTATTATTAAATAGCTTCAATTTAAAATTTATCTTGGCGGGCAATTGTGTGCCCGCATTTTGTGTGCTTTTCTTTTTAGAAAAGCTTCGGTGAAAAAATACTGAATTTACGTCTTCCGTCGTGCCAGCTGTTAGACCGTTATTTATTTGATAAGATAAAAAGATTTTTTTTAAAGCTCTCATGTATTTATTAAAAAAAAAATAAGTGGGATTCCAAGAAATCAATTTAGCATTCAAAATTGTAACAAAAATCCCTTTGTTTTTCTCACAAAGAGGGACAATAAGAAAGATAATAAGCTTAAAAAATAATCGAACGACATTGATCCTGCATTTATTAAAATCTGTAGATTACAATTAATAAAATTTCCATTTATATATTTATGAAATATGTATATACAAAATTAAAATTTAAAATAAATTATTGTTTTTGTTTTTGTAATTTTTGAACTGAAATATATTCTACTACTTTGTGATAAGAAACCTATAGTAAATTCCCAGTCACCCCCCCACCTTGGGTGGAGTACCGTCAAACATGGATGTACATATGCTCACTCTTTCCCCACTCTGTGTGATAAGATAAACATTACTATCAACTTTACGAAAAAGTAATTGCCATGCCTATGAAGATCTCATTTATAAGCCACAGCCATTAGAGCTAGGTTACAAATTCGTCTTTCTTTATTGAATCAAAAAACCTTAAAGGATGTTAAGGCGCCACTTGGTTGGCCGATATCCAGGAAATAAACGAGGACACCTGCACATAGACCGACGGCGAGTTGGCCTGACCACAGGGTAACTTTCCCCAGGACACGATGCCGATAAGGACATTGCCTTGGACCAAAGGACCCCCCGAATCTGAGGTGCAGATGCTGACGCCACCTGTAAGTGGACCCGTACACAGATTGGTCGAGTGGACATCGCTGCCCTTAGTGCCCAGGGCTTCCTCGCAGGAGGAAAGACTTATGATGGGCACATTGGTGGCCACCTGCAGCGTCGTGGGATAGGTGGCAGAGTTTGTGGTGCTGGTGCTGCCCCATCCATAGAGGTTGGCGGTGCCAGTTGGGACCACTCCCGCCGACGGAAGCGTCACCGGAGCCACTGCAGCGGTCCACGTGAAGGCGGTGGGCGTGTAGATCAGTCCGATATCGTAGGGCACGGTTCCGCCCGTGTACAGATCGTTGACCACGAAGTAAGTAATGCTCCGCTTCTGCGTTGTGCTGGCTGTACCCGCCACGGCGATACTACCCGCCACTAGGGTGCTTCCTAGCACCTGAGCACTGTTGGCCAGGCAATGGGCAGCCGTGACCAGCCAGTTGGCATTCAGGATGCTGGCGGCACAGTAGTGGGTGCTGCTGTACTGCATAGACACCGCGTAGGGAGCACTGTTGGCCGCCGCTGCCGTGCCGCCCACCAGTCGACCCTCTGGCTGGGCGATGGCCACACCGGACACCTGGCACAGGCCCAAGATCAGGAGAAGGACACTGGCCAGCGGCCGAGGGCGCGACTTTGTTGACTGTCCGTTCGCAATCATAGTTTTCGGGGAACTGTTTACATCGGCCTTTATCGGGCGCCGTTTAAATTAATTCGCGATACTGAAATTCGCCAGCGCCGGAGCGGAGGTGCAGATAAGGGGTTTCAATTAAGGCCCGTGTTTTTCAGATAACAGCTTAATATAATTTAAGATTAAGTGAAGTCCCAGCGGTGACGCCTTACAGAATATTCATACCACAAGCTGTGTGGGACCTGGAGCACTTGGGCCAGATAGACTGTGCAAATAAATACGTTAATATCTCAAGTTTGCTCAAATCCACGTCTGAGAGCTTTTTGAATTGAAAAAAACAATTATTGATATTTAAAAATCACTGTTAACATCACTGTTATATGTTATTTATTGAATTACGCTCAAACTGTGTATACTGTGTTTGTTATGAACAATTTTTATAACATTGGATGAAACCAAAATTATTTTCCAAATTATAGAAAAATAATTATTAAAATAATAATAATAAATAATAAAGATCACTGCTTTGAAAATCACTGCTTTCAAGACTTTCAGTATTCACTAGCTGGTATTTTACAGTATTTTTGGCATTTCATGCATGCCATGGTCACACTGTAACTGACTCAGAAGTTGAAGAAGAAGCAGAGACACTTAATTTTTCCACGACGAAACTAGCGATTTTCGACCGATTTGAACCGCAAATCGGGACGCAGCTAGCTGGAACTAACACCGCAAGTTCGCCAAGAAACAGAGTCCGCGTCGTGGTACAACACAACAGCCAGGAGCCGTGCCCAAGGATTATCCCAAGACCAGCAGAGGCCCAGCCCAGCAGCAGTATCAACAGAGAGGAGAGGTGGAGAGCGGAGAGTGCGCAACTGAGGAGAGCGGAGAGTGGAAAGCGGAACGCGGAGAGCGGTGAGCGGAGCGAGAAGAGAGGTCAGCAAACCCGTAATTAAGAAAAAGTAGACACGTACCAAGATGTCATCCGGCGACTTTGGGAATCCGCTGCGGAAGTTCAAGCTCGTGTTCCTGGGCGAGCAGAGCGTGGGCAAGACCTCGCTGATTACCCGCTTCATGTACGACAGCTTCGACAACACGTACCAGGCGACGATCGGCATTGATTTCCTGTCCAAGACCATGTACCTGGAGGACCGGACGGTGCGGCTGCAGCTGTGGGACACGGCGGGCCAGGAGCGCTTCCGTTCGCTCATACCCTCCTACATACGCGACTCAACCGTCGCCGTCGTCGTGTACGACATCACCAACACGAACTCGTTCCACCAGACCTCGAAGTGGATCGATGACGTGCGCACGGAGCGGGGCAGCGACGTCATTATCATGCTGGTGGGCAACAAGACGGATCTCTCCGACAAGCGCCAGGTCTCCACCGAGGAGGGTGAGCGGAAGGCGAAGGAACTCAACGTGATGTTTATCGAGACGAGCGCCAAGGCCGGCTACAATGTAAAGCAGTTGTTCAGGCGCGTGGCGGCAGCGCTGCCCGGCATGGATTCGACGGAGAACAAGCCCTCCGAGGACATGCAGGAGGTGGTGCTAAAGGACTCGCCCAACGAGACGAAGGATCCCGAGGGCGGCTGCGCCTGCTAGAACTAGCTGAACCGATCTAATCCAAACCCGTGCCCAAACCCAATCCAATCCAACCCTGAATCCCCTCGAGAAAAAGCAGAAGATGAGCAGCAGGCCCAGCATTTCACAGCATTTTCACACACGCGCTGGCAACGGGTGGTGTATACTGTACACACAGGTGTAGGTGTATGTGGCTGGACGCTGGACCAGCTGGATTCCGGGACTCCGAGCCGGAGCGCGCCCCCAACATCTACAATATATACACACACACATACACAACTTTACGTTTAAGTTAATTTATAAAGTAAAAAATGATAGCAAAGGCAAAAAATAGACTAAAACCAAACAATTAACGAAATCGGCTAACTAATTAATAATGTTAATTGAGCCGGCAGGCGAGAGCTAAGTAATCCCGAGCGTAGGCTATATGCTAACTCATTGACACGAGATCAGGGATCAAGATCAGAGTAATATTTGCGAGTTAGCCTAACCCCAGACAAGAATATAGTGTTGTGCATTTCCGATACCCATACCGATACCCAAAACCAACCGCAGTTTCAAGTACTTATGTCAGGCCAAGCGGTGCCCGAACGGATCCGTACAGATCCTCCGACATTCCAGCATTCGGCATCTCCTGCAGCGGCTGCAATGAGCCACCAACAACCGTAGATACCACGCAGCCAGCCTTTGTGTTCTCCGGGCACACGTAGTTTCCAATTTTAGACCCCGTCTGTGCTCCGTTCTGTTTTGCGGCTTTTGTTTCGTCCACATTTCGTTTTTATAGCACAGCGAGCGACTGCAAAACTGAAAGAACTTTGGATGGCATAGGACTTGGCCACGTGCATCTTATGAATAAATATACACAGATATATAATATGTATTTTTATGACAACAGAAAGGAAAACTAAAGCAGACAGACAGCAGGCAGCACGAGCAGAGTAAAACACTTAACAATATTATTAACGATTTTTGCTTCGATTAGCGAGAGAACTTTGTGCATTTTTTACGCGAAAAGCATAAGCTTACAAAATTGATAATTGAAATAAAAACATACAAACTATGGATGCAATTTTTAATAAATCAAATTATGAAGAAAATGAAAGTATACACATTATTAGCAATAAATTAAAAGAAAAAACCAACCCACATCATGACTCATTTTCAACCCATTTACGAATCCCTCTCCCACAAAAAGGGGTTCAACGCTTTTGGGGCCACAGTATCTTATCGCAATCCACGTTCACACGTTGAAAATGAGGACTGAATCGCGGAATGACGGGTCCAAAACTGCTGACGAAAACGAATGAATTACCCATAAAACAATTACAATTTAATAAGTTCAGAGATTGGCGATATGGCCGGAAGCTTTCATGCCGCCTACCAACTGCATTTCTGCATTTCAACATATTTATTTCTTTATCATTACACATTTATTTAAAAGTATAGTAAGTCTGATATGAGGAGTATAGATTGATCATTAATGATTCTTGAGATTTCGAACAGTCGCAGCAATAATTGGGTTACTTCATGGATTTCTTTGAAATCAAGTAATCTTTAACACCTGCTTTAAGTAGCAACTTCAATTTTGAATTGTTGATTAATAAAACTTATAAATTCAATATACAAACGTATAAATTCAATATACAATAATATAGAAATACTTGTTGATTTCAGTTGCTGCGGAAAGAAAAACAGAGTACCTAAATAGAGTCATTCAACTTATAAGTCATTTTAGTGTACACCTAATCAAAATTTTATTTAAAAAACTTACAATTTACATTCTTTTTAAATGTATTCAAACTATTTTCCAAATTTTATATTGCAGGGTTTTTTTTATTGAAAACTAAATAAGTGTAGTGATTAGGCTCGAAAAAATCAAGAATATTGGGATTAATTTAAACATACGCCTTCTTAAAATTTGTTAAATCAATCTTCATGTGGGATTAAAATGACAAAATAATCCCAAATTTTCTTGATTCAAGGATAACCATAAAAGATATATTTTTAGCTCAGAAAGAGAGATAAATATTTTTTGTTGCTCTATCTTCAAAATTTTAAATTTACTGTTTCCCCGTACCTCGATATTAAATCAAGAATTTTTGGGTTTACAATTTTTAAGAATAGTCGGGATTAAGTTAACAATTTAAGAAATTCCGTGATTTGCCCGAAATTAATTTTGGTATTATTCCGTTATGCACATCTTTGTACATTCATATCTACAATTTCGTATCCCGACGATGGGTAGTGTACGATTGGAGTTGATGTTACTGGTTGCGATACAGGACGACTGTTGGCTTCGCAAATATATTGGCTTAGATGGCTGCAAAACTTGGTTTTCATTGAATGGCTTCTAGGCCACAGCAATACGCATTCATAATATTTATTACGACGTGGCTGTCCATGTGACCACTTAAGAAAACATAACATATCTGATGTCCACCCAATAGGATTTGGATACAGTTAAGTGATCAGTGATAGAGTGCCATTCTCCATAATTTTGGATGCTAACCAAGTGGGCATCCATGCTTTTACATGCATCGCGAGCATCGGACCAGTCAAGTTTGTCGTCTTGATCAATATAGTAATATTTTGATCCAATCTGCTGAAAATTCTGAATATAGCTCTGTGGAAAAATATTAAAATAATAATATATATTAGCATTAGTGAAGCATCGATTTAGGTATGTATTTGGAATCAAGCAGACCTCGGGCTTTAGATTTGGAAAGTTTTCTATTATTCCTATTAAACCACATACTTAAGAATGTTATTACTCAGTAATAAAATCTATATTTTACTGGCTTTTTCCTATTTTTATTAGTTTTGGAATCCTGATTTTTACTCAACTCTCTGCAAACAACTCCGAAAACAACTCCCAAAACTAAAAGTACTACAAGCAATCGCATCTTGTAAAATAAATATGGAAGACTCCCGATTTTTTCCCGCTAGACATCGTTTTTATACTCTGTGACAGTAACATCAGTATTGTTCTATTGATTCAATTGAATTTGAGGGTTATATTCACATAAATTTAATGTTGTGAACTCTCCATTCCAAGAAATTCTTCTTAGTTATGTCGTCTAAATAATATAAAAATTAAAGGTGATAAGGAAGGTTATTCAATTTCAAGTGAAAAGAAATTTCATTTATTTAATGCATGTATACTTCACAAAGAAATATATATATATATATGTACATAAAGATTTTCGATTTAAATTTTGGGCGATTTAATTTAATTCAATGTAATTTTATTCATCTTTTTCCTTCTTTTTTTATTCAAATGATTATCAGGATAACGCAAAATGTTCCGGACCAATCGTTTTAAAATTTGACACATACATAACTTCTTTTTAAATAATTCTACAGGTACTCAATCCGTGATTTTTTTAATTCAATTAAATTTTTTATTTAACAAAGAAACATAGGTTTTCAGTCAAAATTCAGGTTCTTAAATTATAATTTTAATAAAAAATTAGGACCAATTAAAAAAATAAAAATGCCACTTGAGTACCTCGGAACACTAATCCTTAAACGAATGCATTTTATATTTTTGATATGGGATGATTCTATGGAGGGTTAGGCTGTACAATTGGATTTGGAGATTTCTGTAATTTTTATACCTCAAAAAATTTCTTAATACAACATTTAACACAAACATGTTTAATTTAATAAAATAACTTAAGCCGTTTCACCACAACCATACNCCATAGGTAAAGCAGTGAAGAAATTAATAAAATAGAATAGAAGAAAACTTCACCTTCTGCCAATTAAAAAAAAAAAGAATGACTAATCAATCAGTTTTGGATTTGGTTTTTATTTGTGATTTCCGGTTTCATAAGCGTCGTAGATACATAGAGAAAGAACAAAAAATGCGTACTGCTTTGCTATGCAAATATTAAGTATACGATTAGATAAATAGTGCAAAATAGAGGAGGTTGTGTTGTCTGCCTAGAAGCTGTCCTCGTTGGTAATGAACTCATCGCGAATCTTCTGCAGCTTCGTAATCAGTTCTGCCACCGACACCTCGCCATGGACCTTGTTGTCTCGCGTGCGCACATTGACGGTGTTCGAGGAGCGCTCCTTGTCGCCCACCACCAGGATGAAGTTAAACTGGGCCAGTTGAGCATTTCGTATCTTCTTGTTCATCGTGTCGCCAGCGTCGCAGTCAGCCTCACTCATGAAGCCGGCATCGTGGAGCTGATCCCGCACCGTCTGGGCGTACTGGTCGTAGGCTGGGCCCACCGGCACCACCATAACTTGGCGAGGCGACAGCCAGAAGGGCCACTTCCCGGCATAGTTCTCGGTGAGGATGGCGATCATGCGCTCCACGGATCCGAGGATGGCGCGGTGGATGATCACCGGCTTCTTTTTCTCACCGTCGTCGGCGATATAGCTGAGATTGAAGCGAATGGGCAGTTGGAAATCCAGCTGGATGGTGGCGCACTGATGGGCTCGCTTCAGAGCATCCATAATGGTAATATCAATCTTGGGTCCGTAGAAGGCACCATCGCCGGGATTCTCCTTCCAGGGCATGCCGAACTCGTTAAGAGACTCCGCGAGCGCCTTCTCCGCATCGTTCCACTGCTCCAGCTCGCCTAGATAGTTCTCTGGGCGTGTGGACAGCACCAGCTGGAAGGAGAAGCCAAAGATGGTGTAAACGTGCTTCAGGAACTCCAGGCATCCCTTCATCTCGCTCTTGATCTGCTCGGGGGCGCAGAAGATGTGCGCATCGTCCTGCTGGAAGCGACGCACTCGCGTCAATCCAGTCAAGGCGCCAGACAGTTCGTTGCGGTGCAGCACCCCAAAGTCAGCCATGCGCAGCGGTAGCTCGCGCCACGACCGGTTGCGGTTATCAAAGATGAGGCAGTGGCCGGGACAGTTCATCGGCTTCAGGGCGAACTTCTCTTTCTCCGCCTCAAAGGAGAACATGTTCTCCGCATAGTGCTGCCAGTGACCGGAGGTCATCCACAGCTTGGCATTGTAAATGTTCGGAGAAATGACCTCCTGGAAGCCGCGCTTCCTGTACTCCGCCTTTATGAAGCTCATCAGGGTGTTGTAGATGTGGGCTCCGCGGGGCTGGAAGAAGCACGAGCCCGGCGACAACTCGTGGAAGAAGAAAAGCTCCTGCTCGCGACCAATCTTGCGATGATCCCGCTTAGCCGCCTCTTCCTGCAGCTTCTCCCACTCCTTGAGCTGCTTGGGATCGGGGAAGGAGATGCCGTAGACACGCTGCAGAGTCTCAGCGTCGGCCTTTCCCTCCCAGTAAGTGGAGGAGTTCTTGGTGATTTTCAGGGCCTTCACCTTGCCAGTGTGACGGACATGGGGTCCGCGGCAGAGATCTATCAGGGAGCCGCACTTGTAGACGGTGGTGCGATCCGTGGTGACCTTCTCGTTCAGAATGCGCACCTTGAACTCGTTGTACTTGAACATCTCCAGCAGGTCGGATTTCTTCATCTCCAGTCGCTCAAAGTTTTGCTTCTCCTTGACGATTTGCTTGACCAGGGACTCCATGGTGCCGTAGTCATTGGTGGAAATCTGTCAAAACAGCACATAAGCTTAGCTAAGCTTCTCTTAAGACTTTCTGCTACTTACACCCTCTCCCTCCAAGTGCATGTCGTAGTAAAAGCCACTCTCGATTGGCGGACCGTAGCACAGGTGTCCGCCGTAGATGCGCTCCATGGCCTCACCCATAATGTGCGCGGAGCTGTGCCAGAAGACGGCCTGCGCCTCTGGATCGTCAAACTTGAGCAACTGCAGAGTGCAGTTGCCCTCGAGGACGCGGTCAAGGTCCCAAACCTCACCGTTCACCTTGGAGATGACGGTGTTGTCGGCCAGACCCTGGCTAATGCCGCGTGCCACTTCATAGGGAGTGGTCTCCCAGGATGTGGCGTCCACTTGCTTGCCATCGGGCAGCGTCACCTTGATGGCCTCCCGTGTCTTGGCCGCCAGTTCAGCCTCGTATTCCGCCTTGCACTTCTCCCAGAAGACATTACGCTCCTCAATGTACTTGGGCAAGGGATTGAGTTCTGCGGGGTAATTTGTAGAGTTGATTGGTATTCTAGGGATTTTGGTTTGGTTACCTACCCTTCCGAGCGTCGCTGGCGCCTGCCGGCTTCTCCTTTTTCTCCTTCTTCATCTTGGCCGCCTGCAAGTCCATGTGAGAAAAATCAATACGTTTTAGTTTTCGGTAAAGATTTTATGCTACGTATGCACGAATGTCTGCTGTCTTTCGCTATCGCTCGACGGGTTCTGTCTGTTTGAACAATTGGGGACACAGCACTGAGAGATACATGAGTTTTCGGCACCTATTCTCTTTTTATCTCGCCGCTTCTTCGTTACTTTTCAGCTGATGCAATTGGGAATCACATTTACGAGTTGTAACGATCTTAGAGTGTTAGTGACGTCACAGGAGCCGGCACTGATTCATTGCACACACACACACCCAGGCAGGCCGACACACACACACACACAAAACAATTACACGTGCCAGCAGTAAGGGGAGCATTGCCATTTAAATCGAACGAAAGTTATTAACAATTGGAAACACCAACCAAAGTTGCGTAGCACCGCTGCTGCTGTTGTTGTTGTTGTGGTTCTTTCAGGTATTGTTGTTTTTGTGTTGGCTGCGTCTGAATTTTCGGCACCACCGCCGCCGCTCTTTGGCAAATGCGGTTCAAGTTGCTACACTTTGAGGCGCTAAAAAGCGCTATTTTAAACATAACTCCGCTATCTAGCACTTCCCATACACTCGATAGATCTTGGTAAAGAGTTTAACATGCCTTTTGCTTGTTCAAATCCAAGTTATTCAGTTCCGTCACCACGTTGTCGCCCATTTTTTACGAAATAAATTTTACCAGAGAGCGAGACAGATACAGAGGTGCAGTGTGCCCGCCCGGTTTTCGTGTTATAAATCACTGCCACACTGCAATGCCGAAAAAGCATGACTCAAATTTATAAGGTAGTCTCGTCGGTCGTCAATGTGCGAATTTTTGCATTTCTATTTAAAAATACTCTATGATTTGAATTCTATTTTAAGATTTTAGGATTAAGATTAATCCACAATCCTATTGTAGAGGTACCACATTTTTCCGCCGAGACTACCTTATGTAATTGTATCATGCAAAGAGTAACCGAAAATAACGGTCAGCTGTTGGCACTTTGGCGCCAACTCGAATTCGAAATTGGCCCCAATTCGAGTCCTGCCATTCGGACTAATTATTGATTTTCTCCCAGTGCTGACATAATTTCTTGCCATCGAGGGCAGTCGTGTTTACCTTGCGTGCTCCGCTTAGAACTCACCGAAACGGGCTGAAAATTTCGTTCGTCGCGTTCCCGGAAACGGCAACAAGATTGCACATTTACTGGAAAACCCCCTGCATCACGGCAACGGTGGAACGGCGGATCGTCTTGGCGTAGACTTCGAGTTCTACAACGTGGCCTCCAAGGTGCACCCGAGTCCGGGGGCGGCGCGCAGCGTGTGGGCGCTGCCCCTGACGGCCTCCTCCTCCTGCAACATGGTCGTGGCGGAGGAGGATGGCCATGCCCATGCCGACGACATCCATTTGGACCACCGGCCGCACTCACCGCCGCTGACGGGTCGCGGTCCGGGTGGTGGTCATAGCGGCGGTAACGAGGACCACGAAAACGTGCTACTCTTCGAGGGTCTGGACGGGGCGACGACCGTCAATCTTGACGACATCTTCGATATCATCAAGAACGGCGAGGTCAGCGAGGTGGAGAACCTAGTGGACAAGTTTGGCATGGAGTGCCTGTCGGCGAGGGATCGGCACGGCTACACACCCGCCCACTGGATAGCCCTGAACGGGAACGTCCAGCTGATGAGGTATCTCATCGAACGCACGGCTCCCATTGATCTGCCCTGTCTGGGAACCCAGGGCCCGAGGCCCATCCACTGGGCCTGCAGGAAGGGCCACGCCTCTGTGGTGCAGGTGCTCCTGCAGGCGGGAGTGGCCGTCAACGCGGCGGACTTCAAGGGATTAACGCCACTCCACCTGGCCTGTATGTACGGACGGACAGCCACGGCTGCCTATCTCCTGGGCATGGGAGCACTCAACAACTTGACGGACATCAACGGGGACACGGCGCTCCATTGGGCGGCCTACAAGGGACACGCGGATCTGATGCGTCTGCTCATGTACTCGGGCGTGGAGCTGCAGAAGACGGATAACTTCGGGTCCACACCACTGCATCTGGCCTGTCTCTCGGGCAACATGACCTGCGTGCGCTTGCTGTGCGAGAAATCCCAGCTGGACTTGGAGCCGCGCGACAAGAACGGCAAGACGCCGATCATGCTGGCCCAGGCACACCAGCACCAGGACGTGGTGCGACTTCTGTACGGGGAGGTGAAGAAGAAGTCCCGCTGGATACCCTCGGTCTCGGAGAGCTGGGGCTGGCTCTTCGGAGGAGCCGGCGACTCGAAGGGGCCGCTGTTCCTCTTCCTCTTCTCGGTGCTGCTGTGGGGCTACCCCATGTACATGATTCGTGCGATCCCGATCACTTGGAACATCCTGCGGCGCTCGCACTACTGCTTCATCTACTGGAACGCCGTGATGTGGATCAGCTGGGCCATAGCCAACCGCCGGGATCCGGGCTACATACCGCTCAGCTCGGACGCCTACTACCGGGCCATCAAGCAGATCCCGTACTTCGACAAGCTTAAGAAGCGGAACGTGATGCTGACCCGGCTGTGCCACAGCTGCCGGTGCCTCCGCCCGTTGCGGGCCAAGCACTGTCGCGTGTGCAACCGGTGCGTCTCATACTTCGACCACCATTGCCCCTTCATCTACAACTGCGTTGGCCTGCGAAACCGTATGTGGTTCTTCCTCTTCGTCCTTTCGGTAGCCGTCAACTGCTCCTTCACCATTTACTTCGCCTGCTACTGCGTCATGATCGAGGGATTCACGATGCTCTACGTGCTGGGCCTCATCGAGGCGGTGGTCTTTTGCGGCCTGGGCTGGATACTCACCTGTACTTCGGTGGGTTTTGGCTATGGGAATACGAAGGTATGTGCTTACTCTCCCACTTTCCATTGCAGATCCTTCATGCGTGCATGAATCTGACCACGAACGAGATGTTTAACTACAAGCGCTATCCCTATCTGCGGGACAAGCGCGGTCGCTACCAGAATCCTTTCTCGCGCGGTCCCATCCTGAACCTGCTGGAGTTCTTTGTATGCCTGCCGGACCGAGGCGATGACAACGATCTGCTGCTGGAGGATAACATTTGATTAAGGATCTAGGATCGAGCCCCCGCTCGAAGGCGAAAACTGCCCGTGCGTGGATAATGAAGATAGGTGGCAGCCGGCGACGACGACCCACTCGGGTAGGCTGCCCCCAGGCTTAAAGCTTACTTCTGCGCGTGTTTTATCATCTACAATTGCACTCGAAGGGTACCACAAGGGAAGGGGGGAGCCTTAAGGGGGTTCAACCATGTGACGGCCATTATTTGGACCTTTTTTTGAAAATTTAAGAGCGTGAAGAGAGCGAGCTTATGACTAGGTCCCTAGTTTATGCAATGACCGCTTACATATACATACATACGCTAAACTTATTCTTTAAAATTTCACTACAATCGGTTAAGTCATCGCAATAATCATCATCATAATCATTGCAGGAGCAAGCTGCTCTGAAGGTCATTTCTTCTCAGTGATGTAACTTTGTAACGACATGGGATATGGATAATTTTTTTTTTAAACATATAGTCAATAAGTTAGCATTATTTCGTTTCTTTGAAACCGTCACATGGGTCAACCCCCTTAAGTTTGATTCCATTATATCATAAGGAACCTATGATAAATCCCCTTCCGTGATCCCTTCGTATTTTTTAAACTCTAGCCTTAAATAAGAATAATACGCTTCTCTTGTTAGACTCTTTTGTACAAAATTGTTATGTATAAAATGTGTTATTTAATGATCTCTATATTATGTAATACCTAATATAATAATAAATGGTGTGTAAATGTTCACTAAATGTTCAAGTTGGCTCATGTCGTGGTCGGGGAATTGCACAAGTAATACTAGCAGAAGATCAGATCGGAGAGAGTAGTGGGTACACTTTGGCATGTATCTTGGGTGAATATGTATGAATGTGTAAATGGGAGAACTATAGAATCTGATACCCTCTTCAGCCCTCGAAGCAAAAGTCATAGTTCTCCGGGTCCTCGGGTATGGGCGGCGGATCCTTGCTTATGTCAACGCCCTCAGTGTCCAGCAGACGCAGTTTTATTTCCATCGAGAGCAGCGTATCAAAGTCCTCGTTCTTCTGCTTGCTGACCATCGGCTGGCCCAGCAGGGCATTGATCCCATCTGTCCAGTAGTTGAAAATGCTCTCGTCCGGAGCCACAAAGTCCAGGGTGGAGTGCTCCATGTTCTCGAAAGTTATGGAAAAGGCCAGATTAACGGCTGACTTGCGTGTGCGAGCCTCCTTCATGTGCGGGCACTCCTTGCCCTCCAGCAGCTGCTTGATCTCGCTGATGGGCAGCTTCTTGGGCAGCTCCTCCAAGGTGGGTATGGTTTTCTCATCGCAATCGCCATAGTGGATGACCTTGTGGTTGGGTGACAGTCGGGCATACCAGAATTTGTCCTTCGTCCTGGTTCCCCGTGAGTATTTGGCAAAACGTGTGCCTATTTAGGCGAATATAAAAGTTAATCCTTAGACATGGAGTATTTAATGACTAGACTAGACCTACCTTCCACCAAAAACGAGAGTCTCTGCTGCTTGATCAGCTCTAGAATGTGCGGCGATATCTTCTCCTTTAGCTTGACAATTGCGGAGGCCGTTGAATCGCACTCCTCCTTCGATGTGCGCTCCTGCTGGCGCAGGGCAGTGATCTGCTGATAGGTCAGCAGGGCTATCTTGTTGCGAAAATCCTCCAGGTTCTCGGGCCTGCCCTTGAGGGTGCGCTGAATCTGCTCCCGCACCACGCTGAAGGTGGTGCTAAAGTCTTCGGCCGTGGCACGCATGTCCTTCCATGTGCGATTCAAGGTGATGACACAGATGCAGAAGAACTCCTCAAAGGGCGAGTCGTGGGTGAAGAACATGGGCTGGAAGTCGCCGGATTGCTCGGCCGGGGGCTCGCCTATGCGCAGGATGTCGCAGAGCACCTTGACCAGCTCGATGGAGGTGCGGCCAAAGGGGCACTCGTGCTCGTCGGCGCGGCAGGAATTCTCCCGCACAATCTTTGCATACTGTTGGGTGTAGTTCCGTGCGAAATAGAACATGCAGTCCAGAGCCAAAACACCTTCAAGAGGATGTGTTAAAGAGAATTCGTAACTTGTGAAAAAAAACCCTTACCTGGCGGCGTCTCAATAAAGTCCTGGGCCGGATTTATGTCGCATTTAAAGCCCAGCTTTTTGTAATACTGCGAGAAGTTGACATTGCCGGCGCCGGAGCCACCGCCACCACGCCGGATGTGGTCGTCGCTCTGGTTTAAGGCGTTGGTGTGATCGTCAAAGGCGATACGTCGCAGCTCTTTAATCTTCTCGTGGGCATCCTGGTCCTGGGGATTCATCTTCATGCGCATCCGCTTCTCCAACAGCCCCAGGGTCAGCGTCTGCAGCACGTACAGCTGGTGGGTCATCTCGGTTCCCAGGCCGTTGCCAATCAGCGCCAGGCGGAACTGCTTAGCGCTGATGGTGTGGGCAATTGTCCTTCGTCGGCCCTCGTCCGCCTTCATGAAGAGCGCGTTCAGCAGGGCAATGGCGTTCTGGCGCATCACCGGCGAGTTAACCTCCTGCAGTAGGCGCAGTATGTCCTGCAGCTTGATGTCCTCGGCCACCAGTACGTGCTTACTGCTGCACTGGACAATGTTCTCCAGGTTGGACAGAGCGCTCTCCCCACAGTTCGTCGGGTACTTCTGGAAGTTCCGCACAATCTCAATGTTGCGGAGCACGAAAGAGTTCTCCGGCACCTCCCAGGACACTGTGCCGTGCTCCATTAGCTCCACGAAGCTGGCCAGGCTGTACTTGAGAATATCCTCGTTGGTCTGGCTCACATCCTCGATCATTTTGATCAGTGTGTCAAGGCCCTTCTCCTTGATGAACTCTAGGGCGAAGGTGTGGTCGGTGCTCAACGCGGTGAGATCCTTGAGGCGCAACGCCTTCTCCTGCGGACTGCCATTCAGCAGGACTTCCATGGCATCGCTGGCCGTCTTCGAGGGCGAGTACTGCAGCTGCAGTACGGAGCCATTCTTGATCTCGTTGCGGTTCTTCTCGGTCACGTACTTCTGGTTGTTGGACTCGCAGAACTGCAGGGCGTAGTTCTGGTGGTCACTGATGCCCCAGCCATTGCATATATCCTGGATTTTGCCTGTGGGAGGGGAAAGGGGGAGATGAGTACGACTCATAAAACATCGACTTCCTGTTCTGGTCAACGCGTTGCATTTTAATGAGCGGCGTCGCTGACATCACGATAACAAAGGGCGTTGGTCCCGCATATAGGATTCCCCTGATCAAAAACTAGCTATTAAGGGTTAAGCACTCTTTGTTCCGCACATTTTACATGCCATATTCGCTAGTTCGACCTTGTTTTCCTGCCTTGAACTCGTCTCTAATCGTAATTATTTGTTTTATTTACTTACTGGCTAGGGGATGCCTCTGATCCAGGTTTATCAACTGCGCTATGTGGTTTTCCCGCTCAACTGCTATCTTTACTATGTGTGAATCCTTGACAGTGACCTTTTTGGTAATCATTTTGGCACCTGTTTTCAGCGAGAAGTGCAATTATTATTGTTTTTAATCTTCTTTCAATATTTTCGCTGTTGATTAATCCAAAATAGTGTGACCAGCTGTGGAATGGCAATAAAAGGAATCGTTGTGGCAAAAAAAAATACCGAAGCTGAATGGTATTTTTTATTTATGAGCGGGAAATGCTCTGGTTTGAATGGGAATTAACTATGATTACATGTTTAGTAATTGCAAGTAACTTTGACTTATAGAGTTATACAGCTTTTTCTTTCTTGATCATAACCATATGAAATTGCAGAAGCAGCACAGAATGGACTAAAATAGATCCCATCATTTGTAGCCATTGTCTTCTGTTGGCTGGGTAGAGTCCACAAACTCGCAAGTCTAGCCTCATACTGCCCTCGTAGATCAAATAGGAACTCAGCTGAAAATGTAAACCAGACTATAAAATTTATTCCCAAACTACCCCGGAAACCATTTACCCACCTCATGGGACATGGCACCACCTTCAGTCGCCGTAAACTTTACCTTGCTCTGATATTCAGACACCAAATCGCAGATGTAGTCGTTCAAAAAGAAGTCCAAGCTCCGCACCCAATATATACAAGCTCCCAAGAACTTGTCTATAGTAAGCCTGTGTTCGTAACTGGCGTACACCGTTCCAAAGTAGCCATTGATGATGGTGAACATGAAGTAATCAAACCGACAGGCCAGCATTTGAGGTCCATAATAGCCATTTATCCGGCGAGCCGTCCGGCTGAGAGTGGCGTGCAAGGCCCAGAGACTGACAAGTTCCTTGGCTTGTGCTCTAGAGCCAATCCTGGTGATCTCCTCCAGCTGCTGGTTGACAAAGTCAAAGCCTCGCACTATTTGCCAGAAGGACAGGAAGTGAAGGTATGTGGTGGACACCAGAATGGTGAAGGAAATGATAGCCAGCAGTCCCTTGAGCACAATCAGCCAGGGCATGCCCCATTGGTACATCGCCAGGGACAGGAAGAAGGCAACGAACAAATACGTTAGCGTGCAGGTTTTAAGGAGAAACAATCTCTGCAGCATGGAGCTTATCCGCCGCCCCGTTCGTGACATCTCGCCATCCACTTGGATTATAACCAGCTGAAGATCCACCAAAATTGCGTCCCGATAGCTCCTAGAGATCAATGTGTAGGCAATCACAACGTAGTTGATGAAGTACAGAAGATATGGAGCTATCCACATGAATGGCGGCAGCCACTTGACCATCGTCATAAACTGGGCCATTTCCCAATAGGCCACAGGTAGCAGGGTCAGTGTTAAGGCATTGACTATAAAAGCGTACACACGCGTAAGCCTCGTTTGCCGGAATCTTTCACGGATAATGATGTACGAGGTCAAGCCGATGGCCACGGCGTATACATTATATATCCGAGCTATCAACATCATCGTCCTAGATCCCAGTGAACCGCCTTTCAAGAGTTTCTGCTTGCAACTAAGGTCGAATTGCCCGTGTCCAATTAGGGGAAGTGTTAATTCGGAGATTCAAATCTGCTTCAAGGAAGTCCTTAAGAATGCATTACCAATCGAGGTCATTTATAAAACATTCACACGGCGGTCAATAATTTGATTAATTCTCCCACCACCTTAACATTTATGCTGTTGCCCAGCAGACGGTACTTCTGCCGGTTCGTCGTCTCGGTGGGAAAGTCAAACTCCTCCGGAAAACTCATCAGACGAGCCACCTCGCGGGGCGTAAAGTAGCGCAGCTTTATTTGATGCAGCAGATCCAGTCGTCGCTTCAGTACCTCCTCCGACCTCGCAGACTCCGGGCTGCCACTCGTATTGATCTCCTTGACCAGTTCGAATATCCGATGGGACTCCTCCTCTGAGAGGGGCGTAAAGGCAGAGCCCGTGCCCTCGGTGTAGTGTGTGTAGCCCTTGGTGAAGCACATGGATCTACTCTGTGCTGGGTGGATGATGTCCATAACAAGGACTCGCTTCGACAAGACATCATCGGGCACTAGAAAGTCGCGAGACACATTTTTCTCCACAATCTCCGATATGCGGGCAAGCGGCTGATCTGGGACTAAATCAAAGGGGACCTGCTCCCAGATCTTGCCCCCAGGGAACGGAAAGTCCTGATCCCGGCGAGCAATGCAGTAGTAGCGATGCCGGGTGTTTGGAACGTTGAACTGCGTGGGTGTCAGTATGAACTCCCGCCAATGGAATCTCGCCTGCTCCAGGGCTGCAATAAACTGGTTTCGGGCCTGAGAGCTCTCGAATCCCTTGACGTTCTCCATGAGGATGTATTGGAGACCACTGCATTCCGGTATGAGCCCGCAGAGATGAGTGAGTGCGTCGGACCGCTTGTCCTCCGTGTCCCGCTGCAATCCCTGGCGGGTGTGGGGCTGGCAGGGAGGTGACATTAGCAGCATGTTGGCATCGAGGTTCCCCACCTCCTTGGCACTCAGGCTCTGAATATTCCTGGTCTTCACGTGTTTGGTTCCATAATTATGCGCGTAAACCGCATTGGCCACAGTGTTTACATCTAGAGCGGCCACTATATCCCCCTCCAGCTGGGCATCTGTGGGGTTTGGGTGGAGTTATGTTATGTTCGCAGGCTAGTTCATCCACTTACTCACACTTGAAGGCGTAATGCATGCCGCCAATACCGCTAAAGAGTTCTAAAACCCGAAATTTCATTTTATTAACCAAACAAATCGGCCAGAACGCTTTCGTACCAGCTGTTTCCAGCCAACTGGCCACACTGAAAAGCGCATTGGTCAGTGTGACCCTGCCGCTCTCGCAATCTGTGCGATTTGCCACTCACAGCGACTAGTCGACACGCACTGATTGGACAATTTCCTCGCAAAAAACTGTTTTCTGCACTTTAAACACTATTTATATAACAATTGGCAGGGAATTTGGAGGTTTCCCGTGTGGCCGGCATCGGGCTTGATGTGGGCGTGTCCCGAGCACTAGGAAAGCGCCGTGAAAGCAGCGGTAAAGCAAGGTGAAAGCAGCGCTACTCGTCGAACTAAAAAGGGGGAGGAGGCCGAGGCTCCTCCGCAGAAACCGAAACCACTGCGAAATCCAGAGCTAACCCACCTTGACAGGGAAATGACCAGCCTCTGAGGCACTCGTCGCGCACGGGACAGATGCGAAGTGAAGTGTCAACGGGCTCCGGATCGGGACTGGCACTGGGACTGCGACTGGAACTTGGTGGAGCCGCGCGGAGTAGATGCGTGCGGCCGTTGGCCTGATGCTGTCGCACGGTGGTGGTGGCGTGGAGCCAGCGATGTCCCGGCCGGACTACGAGCAGAGCGCGCTGCACCACAGCTGCCTGCTGGTCCTGCTTCGGGGTGTGGGGCCGTCGCGCGCCCGCGTCCTGCAGCGGGCGTTCGAGAAAGTGCGACGTGTCAGCCACATCCGGGTGAATGGTGAGCTGGAGGAGCTGATGCGCTTATTTTCCTTTAAAAATTACCGGTGAAATCACGATTTTCCCGCAGATTCCGCTGGCAATCCCCGTTCCATTTGGATACGCTTCGTCCACGACCATCCCGTGGAGCACAATGACTGGGGCGACTTTCAGACGCATCGTCGCCTGCTGGGACTCATCACCATTGGCCGCTTCGACAACCAGACGGAGCTCAATGAGCTCTGCCGCCAGCACGAGTCCTTGAAGGTGCGCTACGGCTCCACGCTGTACGAATCCCGTGCCATTTTCTTTGGGCCCGACGAACCGCCGCTGGACACCATTGGCGAGGGTCTGGCGCCGCCGATAGGCGGTCGTCGCCTGCAGGATGAGTTCACCACGCCCTCGAACTTTAGGTCGCAGGCATTCTTCTATCGCGAGCAGGATACCTGTGCGGATCTTGAATCCCGGATTGGCGACTTTGCCAGCGCGTTGTTTTGGGTCCTGGAATCGAGACGCTTGGAGCGGTCCCGCGAGAAGGCGGACAAGGTGAGCCTGTTGCTGGCGCCCTTCGAGAAGCGCGACTTTGTCGGCCTGGACATGGAGTCGAGAAACAATCGAAAGAGGTGCGTGGGCCGTGTGATGAAGAACCTGGCAGACCTGTCCCTGCAGGCGGGCCTGGTGGATGATGCCCTGAGCTTGTACCACAACGCGAATGAGACCTTAAAGTCAGTGGGCGATTCCCTGTGGGTGGGCGCCTCCGAGGAGGGTCTGTGTGCCGCTTCTGCGATGTTGTTGTATCCGCAGATGCGAGAGATCGAGACGCTGCACCGGAACTCATCTCTCCAAGAGGCTGGTGAGTAACTATCCAGTGGAGTCTAGTTCTCTCAAGCTCACTTTCCTGTTTCCCTCCAGGCACATCGCCCCTAAAGAGCACCCCGGAAAAGTGGCGGGCCAGCGATGCTACCAAGAAGGTCAGTGCTGGTGAAGCCACTGCCAACAGTGTAGACTCCACCCAGCGTGTGACCTCAAACTCATCTTCCTGCTCCTCGGTATCTTCCCTTGTGACGACGGCCACTAATTCCTCCGCCTCGGACACGCCCTCCACATCTTCGTCCTCTTCCACGTCGACAATATCGGCGGCCCCCATTCCTGGGCACCAGCGGAACGGCGATTTGCCGGGGAATATACTGAAGGCCGAGGAGATCACCAACTACTATCGCAAGGCCATCATAAACTACAGCAAATACAGGCACGCGGCCACCATTGAGACGGAGGCGGCCCTGAAGGCTTCGCGGATTTGCATAGAGCAGAATCGCCCCCTGGACGTGGCCATGTTCCTGCAGAATATCCTGTACATAAATCTGAGCATGAGCGAGGCGGAGAAGGTCAAGAGATTCGAGATCATCACGGAGCTATACCAGCAGATCGGGTACCAGAGAAAGGCCGCCTACTTCCAGCGCCTGGCGGCACTGCAGCACGTCAAGCAGGGCAGCCAGGCGCCAGACTGGAATCAGAGCTACCGCCTGATGCTGGGCAGCTTCACCGGTTACCTGTTGTGCCTGGATCCGCTTGAGGTGCTGGAGAATGCTGCCGGCTGGCCGGCGCTGCAGATCGACTTGGTCCAGACCCTCATAACGGCCGCCAGGCGGCTGGGGCACTCTGCCCTGGCCACGCGGCACATGACCTTCCTGCTGCAGACCCAGTGGGACAACATGTCGCCCACGGAGCAGAGCGAGATGGCTGTGCAACTGCAGGTACAGGCGTGCACAAGAGTTTCTCGAAGGGAAATCAATTATTCATTGAAATTCTTTCAGAATTTAAGCGCCCAATGCGAGGGTTCGCCCGTTCCCTTGGTGCTGGAGAATGGCACTGTGATACCGCCCGCCAATCTCACCGATCTGCCCTACTGCCTCGATTTTCAGGTCAAGGACTTGCCGGCCCATCTGCGGCCGCAGCGCATAAAGGTTGCCAAGGCGGACAGTGGGCCGTTCCTTTTCACGCCCATACACTTCAACTCGGTGGACCGCAGGGACAAGAAGAAGGACAAAAATAAAATTGGTAAGCCAGCGATCGCAATGAAGATGAATAACGTTATGATTTATATACTCTTTCTCAGCTTTTCTGTGGGTTCAAAACGACCTTAGCGAGGTCACGGTGCGCCTGCGGAATCCCCTGCCCTTTGAACTGGCCGTCACGGACATGAGATTATTGACAAACGGCGTGGTCTTCGAGTCCCTGCCTCAGACGATTGTCCTGCAGCCACACGTGCCCACCTATGTGTCGCTCCACGGCACTCCCATTGAGACAGGACAGTTGGACCTGCAGGGCTACAGCACTCACACGCTCGGCGTCAAGTCCAACTGCCGGCTGAAGCATATGCGCGGTCGCAGCTTTCCGCCCAACTATCTAGTGGATGTGATTCCCGCCCTGCCCCGCATTGGGGTAAAAACCTCCCTGCCTCAGACCGCGACGTTCAGCAATATGAACAGCGCCGACATAGTGGTCACCTCGGCCAGCTTGACCCTGTACAATGGGGAGTCCTCCAGCTGCACGATAACCATTACGAACGAGAGCACCACACTGCCGCTGGAGTACCTGGAAGTGGGCATCAACTCGAATGTGGAGCAGGAGCTGCAGAAAAAGATCTTCCGGATAGACGAAGAGGCATTGAAGGTTGTGGTATTTCTCTAATAATGATAATCTCATAATAATCGCTGTTTCCTTGCAGACCAAACTGCCAGTGCCTCCGCTGGGTTCGATCGACTTTGACCTGCACATTTATGCCGACGCTGACTTTGTTTGTCCCCAGCCACCCGCTTCCTTGAATTCCGGTGCTGCTGGCGGTGATTACGGAGCTGCTGCCTCCCTCGCGCCCTACTCCCATATGTCCACGTCGGGGCACGCCAGCTTGCCCTCCAGAGTGGGCTCTCCGCAGCATCGTCGGCACGAGCCTCAGAACTCCAGTTTTCGTTCCACCATATCGGCAGGTCAGCATTCGCTGGCTGCCTTAAGCTTGCAGCCAGGAGGAGGCGCAGGACCGTCTAGCCTGGGCTCGCAGTATTCCCAGCACATTGAAGCGCAGGTGCGGCTGAAGTACTCGGGCGGCGAAGCCCTGGCGGCAGGCTATTGCCGCCAGTGTGCAGTGTCCTTTAACCTTGAACTCTTGCCCAGCGCGCAGATCACCAGCTGGGATGTTCTGCCGGCCGAAGTGTAAGTTACAATTAAGACTTCCCCAAAAATGTTAATAACTGGAGTCCCATGGATCAGGGCCTCACAATTTTACCTGGTGCTGGACATTTCCAACCTAACCGCTCAAGAGATGTCGCTCAACTACACGGACACCAAGAACATACTCATCGAGGCCAAGGAGAGCTGCCGGGTGCCCATACCGGTGGATCGCTGCTCGCTAGAGCAAGTGGTGGCCGCCCGGGCCGCAGAGGTGGCCGAGAACCTGGAAAGGGGTATGGCCTGGGTCTTAATTTACCTGAAATGTTAATTTTTGAACAATCTTCTGCGTTAGAACTGTGCTTTCGGACGCAGCTTCTGTCGTTCAACGATGCCCTGAGCAAACTTTGCTCACTCCACATAGCCGAACGGGTGAAAATCAACTGGCTGCTGACCGGAACGGATATTCAGGGTGTGGCCTCGCTTCGAGGGATAGTTCTCTCCCAGTCGATGGTGGACCTGACGGCTGTTTCGCCCTTGCAGTGGTGTAGGTTTTCATAGTCTTTCCTGCTCGATTAAAAGCCTTTAATTGTCTGGTTGTCCTCAGCCATAAGCTTTCAGGAGACGCCCGTGCAGCCGCACAGCGAGATCGCGTGCACGGTGGGCCAGCGTTCGCTTCTGAGCATCCAGCTGGCCAATCAGTCGCTGCAGCCGCTCAGGAACTTGGTGTTGAGCATTAAGTTTTACCAGGACTACCTGAACGGCATGGAGAACTACAATCTGGAGACACGCGTGGCCATTTCAGGACCAAACAAGTAGGGCAGCCTAAAAATTAAGTAGGAACTCAAACCCATCTCTTTCTCCTTCCCAGAATTGCAATTCCCCTGCTGGAGAAGCAGGAGCAGATGCAGCACACATGCTCTGTGATATTCTTTACGCCCGGGCGCTTCAAGGCCAGCATAGAGTGCTGCAGCAATCCGCAGCAGAAGCACCCCGAACACCAGTCGGACATGTTCTCCTCCAGCTACGACGAGCAGCAGGCGCATGTGTGGAAGTTCATTCCCCCCATTGAGGTCACCGTTGTGGAGCAGTGAATTGTTGTTAGCTGTCTAATTTCGTTATTACGTTCGCGTCTGTATTGTGTACATGTACCCATTCCTCGATAATTATGTATTGCCCGCAAGAAAGCACACACGAAAAGCAATTGTTTGTAGAGAAACTAACTCTAAACTAGTTACAGAATAAAAACGTATAAACAATGTATATAATTAAGCTCAAACATATAACGTATGTACTTTATGCTTGATAGAGAAAGTGGCCATAAACATAGCATATATCTTATAGAACCTATAGTCTATATATCCAAACAAGCGTTACGCCGTGGTGTATTTATATAGATAGCAAATGTTCCGCGCACTAGAGCCACGCCAAGCATTATACATTTTGATAACAAGCTCGTATTTACAAATATTTTTATACAACAATTACCGGGGCAATACACACAAACATGTATCGAACATTAAGATTGTTGCTAAAGAAATTATATGCCAATGAAATGTGTGAAAAACTTGTAGTCTAAATGCAATAATAAACTCTATTTGACGACTTTTGTTGTGTTTCAGCCGAGCCTTCTTATCTCATCCATGGTGAATCCGTTTCGGTTGAGAAGGATGCAAGACAGCACGTACACGTAGTAGCCCCCGGGGATAAAGGTCAGTGCCCCGATAATACTGAGCGCCCAGACTCGATCCGATCGCTCATCGCCCGTGTCCGTCACCCAATATAGAGTAGCAAAGGCGAGACAGATCTGGACACACAGAAATGCAAGCGGTTGAGTCATCGCTTCGGGTCGATACTAATTAAGGTAGTATACTTACTACGCCGCCAACAAACAGCGCCAGGATAATGGTGATGGTCTTCCAGGGTATTGGCCTCTGGATCGTCGGTTCTACCCACTGTTCGTTAACGAAACCATCAGTCTCGCACTGGGTCTCCACCACCTTGACATATTCCCCAACCGCTGGCGTCGAGTTCGCTGCGTTGAGACGGCGGCGGGAATCCGTTTTGGTGGGCAGCATGTTTGGTGAACTGGCCGGTCTTGGCCGGTTCCAAATTTGTTACTATTTTTGTATTTTGCTTTTTTGTTATCAGTTGTGTAGAGCTGCCAACCTGGGGAATTATCTTGGTACAGTGGGCACTGGTCACACAAATTGAGTAAAAAAAAATACCAGTTTTGGTAATATATATAATAAATAAAAAATTATGTAAACTGGTCTTAAAATCCAACATATATAAAAACTTAAACCAGATCGCTGTTTTGTATTTTATATTTACAGAATGCTACTTACTGTTCAAGCAAGTTGGCATCCCTTTCTTATAATTAAAATACCAAATGTTTTATGTATTTTTTTTATTAATTTACATATTTTGTTTAAATTATTCAATTAAAATATGGAACAGGCCTCTGTTATCCCTTTTTGGCTGTCAACGTGTCTGTAAAAGAAAATATTTAAAATAATTCTTAATTAAGAGCCACATTTTATTTCCAGAATACTTAAAATAACATATTAGTAATCAGTTCTACTATCAAGATAAATCAGTCATAGACATCAGATGTCCCTATCTTAAGTTTTCATCATAGAAACCTAAACATGTGGCTAATTTTTAAATGCCTTTACCTTTATACATATTTAAAGTAGCCTCATTTGCTGATAGCTTTTGTTTAAACAATGCCAGTTGCCCTGTAAAAAAAATGAAAAAATATGTATTAATGTACATATGTGTATATTAAAATTTGCAACTATATTCATCAAGTTGTTTATAAAATCAGTTCTACTATCAAGATAAATCAGTCATAGACATCAGATGTCCCTATCATGGATTGTCATCATTACAACGTGAATTTAGTTTCAATTTTTAAAGGTACAATTATCTTACCATGTTGCAGTCGCGTTGCGAACGGCTTTCAGTTGAGACACAATCGTCTGAAAATTAAACAAAAATAATTAGTTAACATATTACACGAACCTCTACAAATAATTTAGATAGAGTTTTTGTACTATCAGTTCTACTATCAAGATAAATCAGTCATGGACATCAGATGTCCCTATCTTAAGTTTTCATCATAGAAACTAAAAAATTAGGCTGATTTTTAATAATTATTACCTTTGAACTTAGGGTAGCCTTTTTATCTGATGGCTTTTGTTTAAACAATGCCAGTTGCTCTGTAAAAAAGAAAGAAATACGTATTATTTACATATGTATGTATAATAAAATACGCAACTATATTCAACAAGTGGTTTATATAGTCAGTTCTACTATCAAGATAAATCAGTCATGGACATCAGATGTCCCTATCTTAGGTTTTCATCATAAAAAATGATTTAACCATTTTTAATACATGTACTACCTTTATCTCAGAATTGCCATGTTATTGCGGGTTTGTTTTCCACACCACGGTGTCGCTCATGGTGTCATAATGTGTGGCCTTTAAAGATTTGTGTCTGGATTTCACTGAATCTATTACTTTCATTCTTTATTCTGGCGAAAATCATATTTATTTCCACTTATTTCTTTCAACTCTGCAATTTAAAACACGTGGTAGGAAGAAAAGAGTGGCCAGATGAAAATTCGGTTTTCCACTTAAAATATTTCAAAAACCTCTAGTATTTTACGCTTTTTTGGCTTCTGGGCACACTAGAACGCGGAAATCCTCATTAAAGTCAAGTCTGGCAACGTTGAAAGGTTGGCAGCGCTGGTGCGTTCCTCGTGGTGAACACATGAATTTAAACCTTGCAAACTCACCTTTTCTTCTTTTCTATATTTTGTTTTATTATATAAATAGATATTGCGAGTCGGACGCTGCCGTGGATACATGACTTGTCCTAAACACTTTCAACTATCGCATCCTAATTGGCCAACAAATTATATTGCTTATTTCTTATGATTACATGGCAGTCGACGGACCTTGCATGTGACTAATCTCTGAATCAACAAAACTAATCCTTAGACTCACACTAGCAAAAGACTGTCACAATGCCAAAACGAAGGCATATGTAGGAAACGCGTTATTAAGGCATTCGATTTACATATCCTATATGAGCGATGACAATCGACCAGGCTCCCTCTTGGTACAATTAAAGTGTACGGACTGGGTTTTGATAAATTCTTGGTTTCAAAGACGAACATCGGAAGAAATCTACAAGTTAAATTAAATAGTTATGTTTTGGTTAAAGTGAATTTATCACTTCCTATTCCGTTTTGTTTTAACTGGCCCAGAAATGAGAGCCTAGCCGAATGGAAACTAATGAATCACTTTACAGGGTATACAATATGAAGAGGAGGGTAAAATAACAACACTAAGTTAAAAATCGCCTTCTTGGAGTTGTGACAGTCTTGTGAGAGGTGAGCCAACTTTAAACTAATGAGGGCCCAGCTTGTTCATGGGTCCTCTGTGGATGTGGACGCCTCCTCCTGCACCTGCTCCTGCTCTTGCTCCAACTCCTGTTGCTGCTGTAGTCGCAGACGCTTCTTAGCTTGAATATCGGCCAGCGTCTGTTCGATGGAGCGCATGTCCTTCTTGTTCTTGCTGGGCACGAACCCATAGCTTTGGTTTGTCTCCGTCTTCCGTGCCGCCTGCAGGGCGGCCGACTCTCCGATGAGGTGGGCATACTTGGCCTTGTAGTTGGTAGTGGGCTTCACTTCCCCACCGTCTTGTTCTCCGGTCGCGGAGGAGGAACCCGCTTCGGAAGTGGAGGCCTGCTTGTCGCTCTGCTCCTGGGCCAGTCGCTCTCTCCGCCGCTCCGCGTATTCTTTGGCTATCTCCACGTTCCAGCCGTCGCCGTTGCGCCGGGCCGTGACTTCGTCCTCCCCAGGCGCATGTTCCTTTTTGTATACCACCGAGTGTCTGTCCACATCCTCGCGCCCAAAGCTCATGGCTATGAAGCCGCCGTTCTCGGCTATTTCGTGTATCACCGAGCGATGCACCTTGTCCAGCGGCTGGAACTCAATGCACTTTCTGTCGTCCTTGGCAAATCGGCCCATCCGCTCATCCACATACTTCCGAAAGCGGAGGAGCTCCTCCTTCTGCTTGTTCTGCATTCGCTCCATCATTTCGCGTTGCTTCTTGATTAGCGTCTTTTGCTGCTCATTGTTCGCTGGCGGCGCGTCCATGGCGTTCAGTATCGAGTCGAGGAGGTCCATTTTGTCCCAGGGGATGTCAGCCGTGTGTTCCTAGTCCGTTGTTGATCAATTCACGCTGCGCCTGTGACGCCACCATGAAAATGCGAGGGAATCTCAGTTAATCGGCTGTTCGCTCATGCGGGCGGGATTCTAGATGACTTACCACTCTCTGGCGGATATTATTAGCCTGTCGCGGTGTTCGAATGCCTTTGATTTGGTCGTTTATTTGGTTAAAAATATTTATAATTATATTGGCAACCGGTGCTTGTGCACCAAATAGCAAATGGGGATGGCAACTCGCGCAGAATTGCGGTATTTTCGTATATTTTCATTACACAACAGCTGTTTACACTGAGCGAATGGACCTTCGTGTTTATATGCATTTTAAAATTAAAATTCGTTAGTGTGATTATAAGCGTTTTGTAATATACTTACATTTACACAAATAAGCAATCTACGGAGTCTTCAGAATTAATCAATCAAATAAATTTTGTAGTTAAAAAAAACAGTTCTTTGTTTGTAAGTGTAACACAGCAAAGGAGTTGGCAGGTCCTCTTAAGCATCCGCGCGAGGTGCGCGTTTCAAAATATATTTTTCTCTCAGAAGCTAATAAAACCCCGTTATAAACCGTGGACACGTGCTGCAATGGATGGTAAAAAGTCCACGCTTGTCCACTGGTTTCGCAAAGGTCTCCGGGTCCATGATAATCCGGCTTTATCACAGATATTCTCTGCCGCCAACGCCGCGCCCGATAAGTTTTGCGTCCGACCGATTTTCATTCTTGATCCCGGGATCCTCGACTGGATGCAGGTGGGGGCCAATCGCTGGCGATTCCTCCAGCAGACCCTGCGGGACTTGGACGAGCAGCTGAGGAAACTCAATTCCCGTTTGTTTGTGGTGCGTGGGAAGCCTGCGGAAGTTTTTCCTCGAATTTTCAAGAACTGGCGCGTGGAACTCTTGACATTCGAGTCTGATATCGAGCCCTATTCCCTGACTAGAGACGCTGCAGTCCATAAATTGGCAAAGGCTGAGGGGGTCCAGGTGGTAACGCACTGCTCCCACACGATTTACAACCCAGAATTGGTTATAACCAAGAATTTGGGAAAGGCTCCGATTACGTACCAGAAGTTCTTGGGCATCGTGGATCAACTAAAGATACCCAAAGTTCTAGAGCTTCCTGATAAGTTGAACGGGGTGGCGCAGCCCCCCGAAGACGACGTAGAGCAGGAGACACCAGCGGCCTACGATTGCCCCACCATGGAGCAGTTGGTGAAGCGGCCGGAGGAATTGGGACCCAATAAGTTTCCCGGTGGCGAAACGGAGGCCCTCCGTCGCATGGACGAATCTTTGAAGGATGAGGTGTGGGTGGCCCGCTTCGAGAAGCCCAACACGGCGCCGAATTCTCTGGAACCGAGCACCACTGTTCTGAGTCCTTACCTAAAGTTCGGATGTCTCAGTGCTCGTCTGTTTTATCAGAGACTCAAGGAAATACTAAAACGCCAACCAAAGCACTCCCAGCCTCCTGTTTCGCTGATTGGACAACTTATGTGGCGGGAATTCTATTACACAGTGGCCGCTGCCGAACCCAACTTTGATCGTATGCTGGGCAACGTCTACTGCCTGCAGATTCCCAGGCAGGAGCAACCCAATCACCTGGAGGCTTGGACCCATGGTCGCACCGGTTATCCGTTTATCGACGCCATAATGCGACAGTTGCGCCAGGAGGGGTGGATCCACCATCTGGCTCGGCATGCAGTGGCCTGCTTTCTCACCCGAGGAGATCTCTGGATCAGCTGGGAGGAGGGGCAGCGGGTCTTTGAGCAGCTGCTGCTCGATCAGGACTGGGCGCTTAACGCCGGCAACTGGATGTGGCTCTCCGCCTCGGCCTTCTTTCATCAGTATTTTCGGGTCTACAGTCCGGTGGCATTTGGCAAGAAAACGGATCCTCAGGGTGACTACATCAGGAAGTATGTGCCGGAACTAGCCAAATATCCCAAAGGCTGTATCTACGAGCCCTGGAAGGCCACGCTGGCGGATCAGCGTGCCTATGGATGCGTTCTGGGCACCGATTATCCACATCGGATAGTCAAACACGAAGTGGTGCACAAGGAGAACATCAAGCGGATGAGCGCCGCCTACAAGGTAAATCGGGAAGTGCGCACCGGCAAGGAGGAGGAGGACTCGTTCGAGGAGAAGCCAGAGGCGTCGACCTCGGGCAAGCGGAAGGTGCGAAAGACAGCTGGAAGCGCCGCTAAGCGAAAGCGTTAGCATCGAACTTTAAAGCTACCTTTATAAGAGGTAGTTGTAATACTCTATTAATTGTTAAAATAGTACCTTGGAAACGACACTTGGAATATCTCCTTTAATAAATCTATCTTGTATATGACCTGTGAATTATTTCTTCATACATTCATATTTTCGATATGTATTTAAGCTAACGAATTGGCCTTGAAGTAAACGTTCTTCCAACTTATTTGGTTACACCTTAAGCTCAGTTGTCGATCTGCTTTGGGAACTCCAGTAACATCAAATATTCCAGAAAAGTAAGTTTTTATTTTCGTCTAAAAGTCAAGATATTTGCATTTTCTCCGACGCTTTTGAAGGCCATGCTCCGCTTGATGATGTTGAGTAAAAAGCTGCCACTGCAGCAGGGTCTGGTGTCCCGGTTGACTTCTCGCTCGATCATGTCCTCTGGGTGTCTCCGCCACCCAACAGGCCAAGGCCAAGCTACGAGCATCGAAGGAGTCACCGTCACCGACATCAACATCTTCGAATTGGCCAAGAACGATCTTGAGTTTAGTCAGAATTTCCTTAGCACCTTGTCGGCGCTGGACCAATATCAAGATGCGGGGGAGCCAATGGACAAGGAGGAGGGTGAATCATCAGCCCCTGATACCGATGGAATGCCGACCGGCGTTCCTAGTTCTATAATGGGCGTTGACGGCAGTCCAATCGATTCCATCGAGATCGATGGCTGGAGCTGGGAGGGAGATGATCCCACCGTGCAGAAGAACAGCAAGAATGTCGACATCGGCAACGATGATGAGTACAAGGCCGAGTTGGCCCTTCGTGTGCCCGAGGTACGCGAGGGCCAAACAGAGTACAAGGGGATTAAGGTTAAGCTGCCTGTGACAGCCAACGAGGATGTGGGCACCTATCGCTTCCGTCGCGATCCCGTGGACCTCAAGGAGCTCGGCGACGACACGCGTCTTGTCAAGTTCGACAAGGAGTAGGCGTTTCCAAACTGAAAGGCAACTTTAGTTTCCCTCATTATAAAAAAAACCTTCATGTTTTCCAAATTTGATCCGGATCTATTGTGTTGACCATCACTTCCACTTCACCCAGTTTACAGCACTTTTCATTAACTTAAATCCGAATTAATTGTCAATATCAATGTTATAAACTAAATAAATAAAATATATTTGAGGGCATTCTATTCAAGAAGAGTATGAACACCGAGTTAATAATATAAATGCTATAAAATCAGGTTTTATATGGAGGAAGGCGGTATTACAGTGGGGTGTTAGTAGGGTATAGGCGGGTTTGGTTGAGATTTTTTGGTTAAACTTTTTTTCAACAATTGGATCGTTCTTGTTTGAAGACAATTGAGATGAATTGTTTGTATAGTTGCTTTTATTTTTAATAAGATATTCTTCTTTCTTGCATTGAACCTGTTATCATTTAAAAAAGGTTACTTGGGTCATATTAAAAAAAATGTATTCAACAATTATTTCGTTAGATTTTTGTTAGCATATTTGCCTTGGAAGTAACTTCATTCCAATCGAGCTGTATTAGTTGTTCAGCCAATCGAGAACTTCAGTCATATTAAATATTTCGGCAAGATAGGACCCTCCAATTTTCAAATTGAAAACTAAGGTAATCATTTTACCAACATTTATTTCAAATTTCGTAGTTTTCTGACGCCGCATTTTGTTCATATAGATTATCTCTCGAGCACGCTTAAAACAATAAAACGGCAAAAACCATGTTTCGCTTACTAATGCTGGGGAACAAGTTGTCGCTGCAGCGGAATTTGGTCACCCGACTGACTTCCCGTTCCAACGTGCCTGCCGGTCTGGTCTACCGCTCTGCGCATCGCTCCCGTGTTATCGACGGCGTCGTGGTTGTGGACGTTAATCTGGACGATATGTCAAAGGGCGATATAGAGTTTGCTCGCAGTTTCGCCAAATCAGTTTCGTCTTTAGATCGCTCCCTTTTCAAGACTGCGGTGGGACCGGTGGGCAAGACGGAGAACCAGTTGCCTTCGTTGGAGGACGCTGTTCCCGCTGATGGATCGATGCCGGCTGGTACTCCCAGTACCGTGTTGGGCCAGGACGGCAAACCCATTGTCCACGTTGAGATTGACGGCTGGAATCAGGATAATGAGGAAGGGGAGGATGCCTCCGAGCAGAAGCACAACCAGGATGCCAACATCAAAGGCAACGAAAGTGTCGATAAGTAGACAACTACAAGGAGCGAAGCATGATTTTTGTTTGAGCCCCTCCATAAGCCGATGACTTAATACAGTTTTGTTGTAAAAATTGTTCGGATCTTTTGATCAACATGTTAGGGGAAGCCATTTAAAAATATTTTAAATAAAGTTGATCAACGCTTGTATTGTGAACTAACATTAATTTAATTTATATCAAAAGCAAAAGCACATAAAATCTGGGCAAAGCCGAAATGTGTATATGTATGTATTTTTAAAATAAATTCTTCTTTCTCATTTTAAAAACGTTGAAATCCTTTTTAAAGTAAATATATTCCCCGTAGTATTGGCTTTCCCATTTACAGCTTTTTTCGAGTCCAGATGCTAATCCATACAGACAGCTGGACGGACAACCAATGGCAATATGCAAAATTGCAAAATTGTTTGGCGTTCGTTTGATGATTATCATGTGGGCGACATTGACGCGGACATGGCCACTAAGAACTGCCAGTTGGCGACCGCCCGACCGCCCAGTCATGCTTAAATGAAAACCCAATCCCACTATAGAGACGGGGGTACAACCCACTTGCACTGGCCGTATCACAAAAGATCGTTTTGTGGTCAATGGCAACCGAAACCGGGCAAACACTTGCCATAAATTGCATTAAAAGCGGGCCAGGAGCGAAAACTACTCGTAACAATGCAGCGGACATAAACATGCTGCAAAATGTTTGTAGGCTCTAAACCAAAATTGAATTTGCGGTTTTGCCTGCGGGAATGGTGGACGTGGGCGTGGCTCGTGGTGCTGTGTTGGGGCATTGCAAATAACTGTAAATGAAGCTAAAATGCGGTCAGCCGAATGGGGGATGCAATAAAAATGGCCAGGGGCAAACACACAACGGGATGTGAGAGCTGGGGTCTTCAAGGTTGATAAGAAGATTCAAATCAAATAGAACTTATTTTCTATATAGGTTTAGGCCCTATGGATTTGTTATGAGCGTATTATTATATAATATTTGAAAGAGATACATATGTACATAATTTTTTTTGGTGTCTCCTGAAAATTGTAATTTTAATGTCTCCTTCTAACTTGATATTAAATAAAGAATTTTTGGGATTACAATTTTTAAGAATAGTCGGAATGAAATCAAGCATTTTTGGGATTACAAAATTAAGGTTGCTGAAGATTGTCCGGGATTGGCGCGAAATCAATCCTCCTCCGGATTAATTTTGGTAACTCTATCCCAAACTTTTTGTTATACATTCATATCTAAAATCTCGTATCCCTGCGATGGCTTTGGTACGACTGGAGCTGCTGTTACTGGTTTCGATACAGGACGAATGTTGACTTCGCAAATATAATGGTTTTCCTGGCTGCAATACTTGGTTTTCATTTTATGGCTACTAGCCCTTAGCTTTACGCAGTCATATGCATATTTGTAACTTGGCTGCCTATGGGACCACATTGTAAAGGGAGCTTCCAGTCCGGAAGTGTCTGATATAAAGTAATGACTTGAGTTCCAATCTATGATGTCTATCCAATATGATGTTCCTCTTAAGTGATTAGTGATAGCGTACCACTCTCCATAATTTTGGATGCTCGCCAGGTGGGCATTCATGCTTCTACATTTTTCGCGGGCATCGAACCAGTTAAGTTTGTCGTAGTGCTCAATATAGTACATTTTTTCTCCAATATACTGGAAACAGCTCTGTGTAAAAATAAATATTAAAATAGTTTGGAATTAAGTAAACTATGTGGGATACCAAAATAAGTTAGCTTTATAGACTCGATGAGTTTCCGGATTCTGGACACACTCATTAATAATAGGCATTGATCTAAAATAACAAAAAGAATTTCCGAGTGAACTCGAGCTTTAATTTTGCAAGCTTTTCTGTTGAGCTCTTTAATTTTTTTTATATTAGTTTTGGACTCCTGATTTATACTTACCACACGGCATACAACTCCGAAAAGTAAGAGAACCCCAAGATAACGCATCTTGGTAAATAATTAAAGAAAACTGGCGATTTTTTCCCGCTAGTCACCGTTTTTAAAGTCTGCGGCAGCGACAATCTTATAATTATCTTGTTTTAATTTATATACATATACATATATTACATACATTTAGTGTTTCCATTGAATTTAAATGGATTACACACTTTGACCTAGTTCTCAGAACTCTCATTCTAGGAATTCGTATGTATGGGAACCTTCAGTAGTATTTACATCTTATAATTCTCGATCTGTGGGTTCGAGCTTCTCCGATACGAAATGAATGAAATGTAGATGTAGATAGGCGAATTGTGCAAATTCTTGTGTATTTTTCCTTAAGAGTTCTATTTGTTGCAGCAATAATGGGAGTGCTTCATTGAATTCTTTGGAATCATCAAGTGAACTTTAACACCCGTTTGAGTGGCAGCTTCAATGTTGTCTTATAGATTTATTATAAATTCTATATACAAATATAAAGAATTATTTGTTGATTTCAATTGCTGCCGAATGAAAGATGAGTACTTACATATGTATATAAAGTCATTCAACTGATAAGTAATTTTATTGTAAAAAATGCATTAAAAATTAAACATAAACATTAAAAATTACATTAAACTATTTTCCAAATCATAGTTGGCCGTGTAATAAGTAAATTATTTTGCTAATGAGGCTCAATAAGTCATCGAAGAAATCAAGACAATTGGTATTTATTTAAGAGTGCAATTTCTTTAAATTTTTAAGTAGGATTCGGGATTTATGGGTTAAATTAATATGTTTTTGGGATTAAAATGACAAAATAATCCTAACCATTCTGGAAATTTTAATCGTACTGTCTTCTTGTAACTCGAAATTAAATTTAGGTTTTTTTTTGTGATTACAATTTTTATGAATACTCAAGATTGGACCAAGAATTAAAATATTAAGTTTGGTCATACTAAGATTAAAAAAAATCCGGAATTGGTATGAAATTATTTCTACGTAGGATTAGTTTTGGTAACTTTATTGCATTATTTTTTTCGTTGTACTCTCATATCTAAAATTTCGTATCCCTGCGATGGGTGGTGTACGACTGGAGCTGAGGTTACAGGGTAAGATACAGGACGACTGTTGGCTTCGCAAATATAATGGTTTTCCTGGCTGCAATACTTGGTTTTCATTTTATGGCTTCTATCCCTCAGCTTTACGCAATCATAATCAGCTTTACAACGTGGTTGTCCATGGGACCATTTAAGAAAAGGAGCTTCCCGTCCGGAAGTGTCTGACATGAAGTTAAAGTCTGAGTCGACATCTCTGATGTCTACCCAGTAGGATTTGCATCTTCTTAAGTGATCAGTAATTGAGTCCCAGTCTCGATAGTTTTGGATGCTAACCAAGTGGGCATCCATGCTGCTACATTTATCGCGAGCATTGAACCAATCAAGTTTGTCGTCGTGCTCAATATAGTAATATTTTGATCCAATCTGCTGAAAATTCTGGGAATAGCTCTGTGGAATAATAATAAAATAAAATAAATTGGCATTAGGCAAGCCTTGATTTACGTATGTATTTGAAATCATGTAGACTAGACCTCGGGCTTTAATTATGCAAACCTTTCCAATATTTTCATTAAGCCAGGTTAAGAAGGTTAAGAATAAATGCTTTAATTTTCTCTCTTTCCTTATTTTCACAGTACGTCCTGATTTATACTCACTTCTCGGCAAACAACTCCGAAAATTAAAAGCACTACAAGCAGACGCATCTTGTCAAATAAATAGTGAAGACTGGCGATTTATTCCCGCTAAGCTGTCTTTTTATACTCTGTGGCAGCAACAATTGTATCATTCTATTGTTTCAATTAAATTCGTGGGGATGATACACTTAAATTTCATTCTAAGACCTCTCAGTCTATATATAATTAATGAATATACTTTAATCTGAGTCATCATGGTCATGGTAACGAAATTCTTATTAATTTTGGCTGCTAAAAATAAGGAAAATAAACTGTAAGGTTGAGTTAAAGTTTGACAATTTTAAGTGATAAGAAATTTGATTTGTTTATATGTATGTATGTATGTATAATTAACAAAAGAAATATACTCATTGATGCTCGATTTTAATTTAAGGAGATAGCAGGGGGAGATTAATGGAAGTGACGTGACTGTTTATTAAGTAAACTTTAATTTATTAATTTTATTAAGTGTTTTAATTTCCTCTATTTTTCATTTTTATGACATTATAACGAAACTTCTCTTATTGGAAAAATCTATTATTAAAGCTAAGGCCCATCAGCGTTTCCGCTTCTCTTAAGCTCCATTTTCAGCCTCCGAGTAATTAAAAAATATACGCAAATTACAGGACACACACACAATGGAAACAGCAGCAACAACAACAACGGCAATGGCAATCATAATGATTGCACGAAACGTAATGCAATTTAATGGTCAACAACAGTCAGGGGACAGGGGAGCACGCGGGCATCATGACCACACTCGGACACGGCCCGGAGATAAAACAGAAACAGCCAGCAGAGTTTGAAGTGTTGCAGATATTGGTCAAAAGTGCTGCCGCCGGATTTCGTACGGTACACTTCAAGAAGAGGAAAATCTAATGTATTCAATTATTTAACAATTTTTATTTAATTTTTTTTTTTACAAAAAAACAATTACGAGTCTAGTTATTTTTATCTATTAGAAAATAGTATTTAATTTGTGAAATTGCTCTTAAGATATATATTTTTACTCAAGGAAAGTAAAGGGAAATCTAAAATAAAATGTATATAGTTCCTTAAAAAATAAATAATAAACATTTCGGAGAGATGCAGTCTTCGATAGAGTGCTAATAAAAGTATATATTTCGAGTGCATGGGTGAGGTGCGGAAACTGGATTGGACAACAAAAGCCGCACGAGAGATAAACGCCCACATGGACAGTTATCGCTGGACACCAGAGAGTGAGACGGAGTCAGGGCTATGGGGAACGTAGGCGGATGAACTGATGTACGGACGGACGGCGACAAAGTGCGTTCACATAATAATAATGGAAATAATTTAACTTATTGGATTTTAATGGGATTACACATGCGCAACATGGCCAGTGTGGGTATTAAAAGTTGGTCAACTTCTGTAATGGCCCTTGGCCAACTCTCCTTTAGCCCTCTTCTGCCGGCGGAAATGCCAGCCGACCGATGATGATAACGTTAATGATAATGATGATGTTGATGGCCTCCGGTTTTTTGGTGAGGAATCTGAAGGGCTGATCGATCCATTTGAAGCTGATTGCTTTGATTGCATCTCGGTTGGCTGCTCTATCGATTATTTTGAGTGCAATTCCATAATATGTTGTACACGAGGATATTTTTTCAAAGATATACATACATCAACTTTTAAATAGTAATTGTATTGTACTCTCACACATATTTAAATTCTGATGAGACCACCAGAGGCTTTTCCCTTCTGGCACCCAAAAAAACCCGTAGTTGGCTGGCTGGGATGCGTTTTCATTTAAAAACCGCACTGGTCCGGCGTCTGATGTCTGGATGTCGAATGTCCGGCTGCTGCCCGGATGTCTGAGTGCCTGACCTACTACCGGAGGGCCTAACTTTAGCCCGGGTAGTTACAGTTGCCTGAAAAAGTTTTTCCCATCAGCCGGGCCAGCCGTCGTCATGTCCATTTCCACTCCCATCGTCATTCAAATGGCCACACCGCATGGACCACAACTAACCAACCACATCATTTCCAGTCGCAAACTGCCGGCAGTGAGTTTCCACGGTCATTTGTGTTCATGTCCATATCCATGTCGTTGGTATATTGCTGCAGACGACTTTGATATGGGCTCTTCCATCTAACAGTTCTATAATCTAAGCTTATCTCCGCGTAGTTCAACGGAAGGCTTAACAACGTACGAAATGTGTTCCTTATCACTAGAAAAAACTGGACTTAATAACAAAGGTATAATCTATAATTTACAATAATTATAAATAAACAATTGACGAGCTTATTAGGAATTTTTTATAGAAAACCATCTACAGCTGATAACAATCGCATGAATTCAAGTTATGAAGAACTGCTATAGATTCTTTTTAATTTGATAACAAAGTATAATCCATTTTTATTAATCTGTATTTAATTTGAAAAGATTAATCATTAATGTGTATTTTTCGGGGTAAATAACTGCAGAATTTAATAAGATTTTTGTAATTTAAAACCATCTACAACAGAAAGCAATTGCTTGAATTCAAGTTATGAAGAACTGATGTAAATTCTTTTTAATTTGAGCTTGATAAAGAAAGGTTATTAATTTGAATTTAATTTGAAAATATTAAATATTAATGTAATTTTTTTGAAGGTAAACAATGCATGATTTCAATTAAAATTTTTTTATTAAAAAAACCATCTACTATTCAAGAAATCTTGAATTAAAACTACAAAGAAATGCTGTACATTTTTATTTAAGATTGATAACAAATGTAATTGTTCTCTGTTATTAATTTGTATTTAATAAAAAAAAAAATTAAATATAAATGTTCCTCGCGGTAAACAATTACGGAATTTATTGAGAATTTTTAATCGAAAACAATATACATATTACTGATAGCAATTGCTTGAATTCCAGTTACGAAGAACTGATGTAAATTCTTTTAAATTGTAACTGATAAGAACCAAGAATTAAATGTAACAATAATTATATTGTAAAATATTGCTGATTACACATTTGTGATCGTCTATAAAAACGCAGACAAATGGCAAAGAATGCACAGTCTTCATTGTCTTTTCCTAAAGAACCATTAAACATATTTTGCATAATGCGTCAACTTATAGTACTCTTGGTTTTTGGAATCGTTTGGCATTGTAGCCACGGTAGAGAAGTGGTGAGTTTAATCAAAACTATGAAATTCTCATTTGTGAAAAGTGTATTAAATTGAAAAAAAAAATACAAAAAATAATAATTATGAAGAGCTATTTCAGTTTTTTAACAGTTGTATTAATTTACCTATATTTCTGTTCATTTATCCACAGAACTTTTCTAAAGACTTTAAAAGGATTGGATCTAAGTATTACTATATTGAGGATACTGAGGAACTTGACTGGTTCGATGCTCGCGAAAAATGTGAAAGCATGGATTCCCACTTGGTCAGTATCCAAAATGTTAAGGAATGGACTGCTATCAACAAACACTTGAACCGCTGCAAAGCTTACTGGGTGGACATCCGAAACAACGAAGATGAGTTTATATCAGAAACTACCGGAGAGGAGGCTCCTTATTTAAAGTGGGCCCCAAGCCAGCCAAACAAGCGAAATAATTATAACTGTGTTAAGCTCCAGCTAGGATGTCATTGCATGAAAACCCAATATTGCAGTCAGGAGAACTATTTTATTTGCGAGGCCAACATGACACCAACGACAACGACCCGCAGGCCAGGTCAACCATACGAAATTTTAGACTTAAGGCATAAAAATTAAAAAGAAAGACTAGTTTTCATTTGTATAATGTTGTGATTCTTCATAAATATAAACTGTGTTAAATCACATACTTACATTACAAAGCCCGCTACAACTCTTTGTATTACAATGACATCGTTAATGGGTTCTCTAGACGGATGCAATCACCATCAATATCCAGCAATCAATAGTCGATGAGCCAATTGAAGGCAAAGCCGACCATAAATGCCTGCAGGCCTCTCGAAAGTCATCAAAGCTGTTATCTAATGGAATTCTTAAAATTCTGCCAGGCATTCATGGTCCCTTCGCTGTCCTTTTTCCCGCCCTAAAGGTCCATAATTAAACATGCAACGCATAAAGGCGCTCTAATGGCTAATGAGGGGGTCGGGGGTTGCTGAATGGGGAGGAAGTTGGAGTGGCTGGACAGAGAAATGCAAGATGCCAGGCGGTGTGGAATTTGCATTTTTCCCTTACCCGCCCTTAATGCCACGCCAATGGAATTGAAAATTAACTCATTAAACTCGGCGTCGGCAACCAACACGGCGTATACGTATTTCTGCAAGATCTCGCCAAAGATTAATGATTCTCCGGCAATAAGAGAAAGAAACAGAGAAAGAGAGAGAGGGAGAGATATATATAGATATAGATCTGACGGTGGCGCGAATTTCCATGCAATTATTTTCATATCAACTTCAATGCGCCGTGAAAAGTCCTGCTCGCGGGACGAGCAATGAAAAACCGATTTGCTGTTGTGACAATTGTAATTTTTCACTCGCTTGGCTTCATTGTCCGAGTTAAACTGATGGTGCCACTGAAACTGGCACTGCCATGTAGCCGCAGCCACTTCCTCAGGTTCAGATAATCAGTGGTTCCTTTGCCGGGCTTCTCTTCTCTGAATTTCATTTAAATGATTACGGTTTTTCATTTCCCTTACCCTTGGCCCCAAACTCTGGCGTCAGGCTTTTCCTGTTTTTTTTCTCTGTCCCTGCTCGTTTTTCATTTCTTTTTTGGTTTTCTGTGCCTCCATCACGTGAGGCATAAATTTTTCATCGAGCCGGCCGCCTTTTGGGATATTTTGCACTCCATTGCCAAGCTGGTTCGGTGGGGATGACCAATTGGTTTTATAGCCCATTCCTTCTGTTTATGTTGGCGAATTTCCTTTTACGAGCCCCTTTCATTTCACTTCATTTTGTTAATCAATTTCTGTTTGTTTACGGTGAGGAAGAGCTGCCTAAAACAACATGAAAAAATAAAAGAATCTTCTGTCGCAGATAACTTATTTGTATGGCCTTAAAGGCGACAAATGGGTAAAGGAATTATGAGTTTTTTATTCCTTGGAACTCTTAAAAAGAATATGGAGTATATTTCTAACATTCTTTTAGCTAAAATTGGCTTTAAAACTCCATAAATTCCTAACCAAGAAGAGAGTCTAACAAGCTATGGTTTCCATTTCAAAATAGTTGATTTATTTCTCAAATATATTCATAAGTATTCTGTTTTAGTTTTCTGTTTCGTTTTAAATTAACCCCTGTTCATATATTGTTCTCTCTAAAAACTACTCCGCACATGTCAATTATGCAAATTCCTTTTTGGATGGGACCCAACGAAATGTTCCGAAATGTTTTATATAAATTCATTAGAAAATAAGTTTCAGGCTAACCTTTTTTTTTCTCGGTTTATCCTATATCCTCTCTCTGCCCAACAAAACTGTCTGCTTAATTTGATTTCCTTCTCACCAACTAAAACAAAATTTGTTCCAAACTACAAAATGATAACTTAAAAGTTTAGTTAGATTAGTCTGAAGTGGAGCTTGGGTTTGGCCAAAAAGGCACTAAACGTGCTTTAGGTGTAGGTGCACTTAAATTGTGAACAGCTAAGCTTTGACTTAAAGCCAAAGCCAAATATAAAGAATTAAATTGTTAGCGATTTCTTATATATATATATCTTAGTCTACATAGGTAAAGAGTTATTTTATTTAATATAAAATATTACTCAATTTGATTTCTTATAAGAAATTTGTCATATATGTATGTGTTGTTATAGTGATGATTGTGGTCTCTTATCCCTATAGACGATTTTCTTCTATTCATCAATGTCTAAACTATGACATTAAACTTAAAATAAATTTCAATTACCTAAAGAAGGGCATTTGTAAAATATGAGCAAGACCCGTGACCGCACCGCAGACACGATACAAACGTAAATGCAACATTTTTCGAAATATCTTTTATGCCCAGCCCCCCTCTGTGGTCTGCCAGGCTGCCATTTCAGGACGACCGCAAGCCCAAGTCCCTAAACATTGGCCCAAGGACCGAGCGACCGGTCCCCGTGATGGGGCACTGAGTAATATTTATTATCACAAAACATTTGTGCAAATGTCCTGCTCGCATAAGCAACGACGACGTTGTCGGCCAGTCCTTGGAGAACATTTATCTTATTATCTTTGCATATAGCAGCGGCAATGGCAATAGCAACAATAGCAACAGCAGCAGCGCCAGCAACAATGTCGCATAAATAAGACTCAGCGCAGCAACAACAATGAGATGATGAGCAACATTAGGCAAGGACAAACAAAGCCAGCGAAGGCTTCAGCAGGACTAAGGGGAAAAACCAAAAGTCAAGTCAAGCCAACAGACCGCAGAAACAACAAGCATCGCAACAACAGCAACAGCAGCAGGGGTTTGGAGCAGGGACGGAAAGTTGAAATTTTTGGCAAAAGTCCTGCTGCCAACATGACAGTTACACTGAAAGAAAAAACAAGCAGTGAATGCTTTGAGTTTGGGGTATTTATTATATTATAAAATAAATTAGGGGCAACTTTCCAATCTTTTGTTTTTTTTTTTTTTCAAATTGTATCACATAGCTCCACAATCCATACAAATTGCATAACTTCTCTATGGTCAAGAATTTGGTTAAAGTTACTTTAGGTATGTAAAGTAAATACAATAAAGTTGATTAATAAACATGGGAGTTATAAGATGATAAATTCGTAGTAACCTTGGATTACTGGTTATATTGGATAGAAAATTAATTATAGTAAAATAAATATAATAGATTCCATATTAAGCCAAGAAATATAAAACAAAAAAGTTCTTAATAATTTTTCTTGGTGTTCAGAAAGGTAAGGGGAAACACAGGTCACAAAAGTTGCCCATACGCCCCTTGCGATTGCCAGCTTTTCTCCCAAATTGTGTGTTTGATTTGCTTTGTTTTTCCACACACACCCACTCATATGCACACACACTCATGTGCCTGCTAAATGGGAACTTTTTGCCTTTGGAAAATTTTTTAATTGATTAAAGCCGCATTTGCATTGCGGCTTACAAGCGGCTTAACATTTTGCGTGTTCCCTCATATTATTTTGGGAGCTTTCTCTCTTTATTTTATTTTATTTTATTTTATTTTATTTTATTCCTGTGACTTACTGCTTTGTTGTTTACTTTGCAAAAAGTTGCAATTGAAATGATTGTTGTTGGCTGCGTTTGCTTTTTGTATTTGGCAATTTGGTAATTAAAAATCTACAGAAAATGTCTGTGTATGCGGCATCTAAGCAAAAAATATTATATCTGAAATATTTACACAATTTTGATATTGTTAAGCTCATGGCCAGAACAATTGGCTAAATGCAAATGTGTACTTTTATCTTTTAAAAAAAAAGTGTAATGTACAACTTATTTGGAGCATTCAAAAAATAAAACAAATACAAAATAAGTACAATTTGAATCGAAGTCAACTTTTTTATTTAAAATACAAAATGGTAATCATTCGATTTCAAGTAAGTTTGACTTCTGCCCAGCTCCTTAAACAAGTTTTCCATCAAAGGCTGTCACATTTTTTTTAACCAAACAAAAAAGGTAACCAAAAAAACAAAAAGGACAAAACAAATGGCGCCCAAATTGCCCACGGGGATTGCAGTTAAGGCGGAGTCGGCAAGGAGTGGAGCACTCCCTTGGGTCCCATGGCTGGTCCTAAGCCAATCTGCTGCAAATGGAAAAATAATAAAATCAGAGGGCCGGCCGGAAACCAAAGCAAAGCCATAGCAAACCAAAACCAAAAATCCAGCCGATGGGGCCAACTGAAACTTTAGCAATAAGCCCAACTAAAAACTTGGACTCATAATCAGGCGGTAAAAGGTCGAACATTTCTCTGTGGCTGCCACAGATTTCGGGCTGAAAATGGGAGCTTGAAATATGGGTATTGGTGGCTGAGGTGAATGAATGAATTTCCTTAAACGATTTGCATTGATTTTTCAAGCCTGCTGGCTTGATTTTCCACGAAAGCAAAAGAAAGACCTATGTACGTGTATGATCTATATTTTAAAATATCTTAAAAAGGAGTGTAAGCTGTTTTAAGCTCAGGCTCTAGCAGAAAATTTTCCCAAATTTTCCCACGCCAGTATTTGACCATATATTGGAAACCTGGCAGGAATTTGTTTACCGCGCGATAGCCAATATTTATGCAATCCTGAAAGCCCGCAGCGGCAGCGACAACAAGCCCTTTGTTTGTAAAACATACAAAACATTGAAACACTTTTGCCAGGGCCTCTGCTTTTAAAACATTTGTTATTTTTCGATATTTGCAACTACATTCCCTACCTTTGTTTATTTTCCGAGGTATTTGTTTATTGATTTAGCGGTTGTTTTGTTTATACATTTATCAAAAGAAAATGTGAAATTATGCGAGGTTAGCTAATATACGTTAAATATTGAAGTTTAAATAATCAATAACTTATTTGAAATATGATTTACTTGAGGTCAATTTGGTTTTAAGTATTTGCGATATCCTACAATTTCAAGATATTTAAGGCATTTTATTTAAACATTTCCTATTTGGTTTCCTCATTCTAGTTTCTCCATGTTCCTTGTTTCTTTAAATGTTGATTGTTTTTTGTTCTATATATAGTTTTATTTTTGCATCAATTTTTCCATTCGCCATTTGAACAACTTCCGTTGTCAGTTGTCTGTGTTTTGTGTTCGTTTCGCTACTAATTTTTGCCGCATGTTTATGAACCCAAAAAATTGCTCTTTCCAGTGCCAATACCACGTGCCACGCCTTTTCATTCTCTAGCTCTGGCTTTGCTGCATTTTGGCCCCGCGCCCCTCGTCGCCTTTGGGTTGGCCATTGGTTGCCTTGGCATACGCGGCGTATGCGTGTTAGCCAACTTGTCGCTCGCTATGGGTTTTGTTGTCTGACAGTTGGCAGGAAAAATATTAACGATGCCACAACGCTTTTAAAAAATACACACACACACGCATTTTTTTTTTGTTGTCGTGCTTGGTGAAAAATATTTACTATAGTTTTACCGTTATTCTCGGTTGGTTATGTTCATGTTTTTTCCGTTGTCGCTCGCACAGTTTTCCAACTATTTTCGTAATTGCAGCGCATTGTCGCTGCCATTAACTTTATCTCACTCATTCTCTCTCTCTCTCTATGTTTTACGTTTTCCCAGTTTGTTGTCTCTCTTTTGCTGAATATTTATGTCTCTTTCTGGCATTGAATTTATGTATTTAGTTGAAAAGTTTTATTTTGTGCGATTTATGAATTTATTTTCGGCTTGGTTTAATTGAATACACTTTTGCCTGTGGGCCAAAATAGATAATAAATTAAATAAAAGTACGTTAAACTATGTTTAGCACTATTTATTCCAATTAAGAATTATTAATTTTGTAGCATAAAATATTATAAATAAAAAGTGATATTCATATACATATTATATAGCTTTCGTTTATCATACCTATATATTGACTTGTTTTACTTTTTTTACTCGACAAAAGTAATAAGACTTTTATAATTAGTGGAAATTAACATGTGATTAATGCAATTAATTATAGTAAAGACCCAATGTTACCTTTAAAATATATATTTTAAATTGTGCCCATCAGTTAAGAAGTAAAATACAAATAATTAAAGTTCTTATATTTCCCCTTGTCAGCATTTTTTTGATGTAATTTTTATAAATTAATAGTTGTACAATTATATTTAGAAAACTATATCATGACTTAACCAAGTTTGTGAGTAAGCTGACTGAGGCGCCTAGCAGCATCTTTCTAAAAAAAAAAGAAAGAAAAACTTTTCTGTAGTTTCCCATTTCGCTTTTGCGCATAATTGAAAATCCAGGGTTCGTCCGATAAGGAAAAACGGAACTATAGTCGGGCGTTTGGGAAATGCATGATAAGTTCTTCTGACATGGCCAATCATTTGGCCATGACTCGACCCGTTTCCGCATCCGCACCACCCTCTACCCTGGCATCGCCGCACGTCTACGTGTCTCGCGTTGCAATATTCAGCTGAGCTCATGTGCAAACGAGCTATTTTCGGCTGGTGAAAGGAGGGAAGAAGCTCTGCTGCAGCTCAGGTTCCGTTTGGGTTTGGGTTCGAGTTGCAGTTGCTGCCGCCTTTCAATCAGCAAAGCTGATCGATCGGCAATTGAATCGAATGCGATTTGTGCATGGCCCTATCTGAATCGAAACGACGAATCGACTGGAGGGAGGCTTGGACCCTCGTCCTTCTATTGCGATGCTTATTAATTTTCCAATTAGTGATGCAGGAGTTGAGCCTAATTGGTCAGAGGGAGGACAGGATTTACCCCATTTCACGAGCAGCACTGAAAATACATAACACCTAGGTTATTTATTAGTTTATAGCGTTAGTTTGCACCTTATATGAGCCAAGAATACCTTCTTTGTAAAAATAATACTTTAAAAATGGTTTGCTTTAAAATATTATGTACAAAAACTCTGAACATTTTACATTTAATTTTTTTTAAATTATATTTAAAACTTAATATAAAATTTAATTAAAGCTAAATGATTCCATGTATACATCACAATATTTTGCAGAACACGGGAGAGCATCTTACATAGTTCTTAGCATCGCCAATGGAAATGCAATCGATACGCTGGCCGTTCTTTTATCTGTGTTGATGCTGCTAGTCCTCCTCCAAAATAGTCAGTTGACATATCCTTCCCCAAAGAAATGAAACGGCGCAATTGAAGAGCGTCAATTGTAAAGGAGAACCATCTATCTACAAGATATTTCGAAAAACTCAAGTACATCTACATTATGGTTCTAATTTCGATGTTTAAGTGTAAAAACAGTTTTTATTATTATAAGAAGCTAATAATTTATTAAAATTATGAGCTAGTGAGGGAGTAAGTAAATTAAAATAAATAGGTAAATTAATCAAGAGAGAGTGAAAGGGAAATTAGTATAAGTGGCTCGTTTAGTGTGTAACTTCAACAGAAACCTATTAAAACGTGTGTCTATTTAAATGTTTAAATTAACTGTATATATGAAATGATTTAATTTTAGTAAGCGTGTGTGTTTTTGAAAACGTAATACTTCTGATATATTTTTCGTTTATATAATTGTTGTGTTAATTAAAATGCCATTAAGGAAGGTGGTAATAACGAATATGCGAATTTCGGTAAAGAAAATATAAAAATCTGCCTAATCGACTGTAAAAAGCATACACGAGTTTCATTAAAAACTGTTTTATATTTTAAACTTTATCCATCAGTCAAGCGATTGTTACCAATAATGCTGTTATATTGCTTCCTATTGCTTCTTCTTTTTCCAAAGGTAAATTTTGTTTTCAAATCTTGTTTGTCAAACTCTATAGAAATTTCACATTTTTAGTGTTATGTATGCGATATTATATCAAAATCGACGAATATTGTTTGTCAAAGCAATGATAAATTCGTCAAAGATACCAAATGTTTCATTAAGGCTGTGAGCTGGGAAAAATCGACAGTTCAGATGACTTGTTTTCTAACGAAGCCCATGAAGAACCCAACCGTAAGTTGAGAAGTCAAAGAACTGTCTCAAATTTCATTTAATAATTAATTCTAAAAATTTCATTTTAGGTTCACTTGCAAACCTTTATGAAAGATTATAGCAATCAGTACCAACCGTTTTTAGTTAACGTTTCATTTTCTCTTTGCGACGTTATTTCACGAAGAAAATTTTTATACTATAGCAATGCAGTGCGGGAAACGTTATCAAAATATACGAACCTAAATCATTCCTGCCCCTTTGTGGTAAGTATTAGAACTAAACTTAACCCACTTAACACAAGTCTAAACATTTCTTTTCTTACCCTTTTCCCTTTTGCAGGGGCATGTTTTCGCTCATGACTTGAATTTTGACCGCGTAGTTTTCCCCCAGACTCTGCCGCTAGGCGCATACATGTTATCTATAATTGTTATGGAAAACTTTCCGAATGACGTTAAAGAAATCTTTGGCACAATAAAATTGTATTTTGACATAATGCAGAAAGGGGAAAGACGATGGAAACCAAAGAATAAAACAACAAACAGATTTGCAAATCAAATTTTGTTAAAGTAAATTTCTTTTCCAGACAATTGTAATATCTACCTTTTAAGTTCCAACTGTTTTTGTCAACATTTAATTTTTCTTTGTGAACAACTTTTCCAAAATTTTTAAACGCTAATTATTGTGCCCGTTTGTGGTAAATAAATATATTTTATTTTGCTGCCGAGGCTTATCGATTATGGATAATTGCAAAAAGAAACTGGTCTTCAAATATTTTCTGCTTTATATACAAAATTTATTCTGTAATAATGTACATTTATTTATTATTATTTATTAGGTTCTTTTAACAAATAAAGCATAACAATTTGTCTTAATTGTGTTGTTTTTATAATATTTAAAATATTATATTAAAATTTTAAACGCGCTTTCTGCTCCTATTTTTAAATTGTTATGTTATTTATACTATTGGCAAACATTTTTATTTATCATATTATTTCAATAATGCTCTCTGTTTTTTGCTCATGTTCCTACCATCATATCCCATCCAGTTGCCTGCTTTTCTATTTCTCGTGGTATTTCTCCGCCCACTCAGCCTTTGAAAAGGTTAAAGTTCTCACATTCTCACATTACGCATACGCAGCGTGGGCCGCATTTGAGAGATAGTGGTGTACACGTGAAATATTTTAAGTTAATTGGAATTAGTAAGTAAACAGAGTCACTAAGATAGTGAGAAATAATAAAACGATTTTAGTTGTGGATAATTTTTAAAAGTTTTTAAGTATTAAAGGCATGCTTCAAAATTATATTCTTGGAAAACTTTCAGTCATTTTCGTTTTCTGTGTAGGTGTACGAGTATGTGTCTGGTTTTTGTGTGTGCGATATTGTTATGGCTTGCGATGCGGTTCATTTGGTTAATGCACCTCATCTGGGTCAGCCTATTATTCACGGTTGCTTTGTATAATGACAATCCCTCCGCGTGACTGTGTGTGGGTGCATCTATGCGAGAGTATATGTGTGATATGGATACCCCAGGGTGTGTGTGTTTGGCTTGAGCTATGCTTTTGTTCCCTGTAAAGTTTTGTTTGTGTCCTTCGAAGCATTCGACGGTGGTTAGTAGCCGAAATAATAATGAAACCATCAGGAACGCAAGCCCACAACAACATTTTTGAGCAGGAACTCGAAATATGTCATTGATAATGAAGAACAATGGTGAAACCTGTAAGGGGCATTGGAGTAATTAGGTTTCTCATTTAAAATTTGTTAAGCATAACAAAAGTTAATAAACTTTGTTTAAAAAGACAAAAAAAAAGCGTACTTTTCGCATAGAAACTCCTTTTAACCACGTTTATTCAAACTTTTTTCATGGGCTAACTAAAAAAAAAGAAAATAAATTAATTTAAAATAATATTTAAAATAAGAATTAATTCATTCACTTCAACAGAACCACTTCCATTCTCCTGCTGTTGCTGATGATGGCACCTTATATGCATTTTCCACCGCATCAGGCTCATATATCTTTGTTTATGAATGCAAGTGCAAGCCGGCCATTCCGTTAATGAAATTTTCGTAGCCGTGTGCGGGAAAAAGCTTTTTCAATAAATAAAATACCTTGCCAGGAGCGAGTGCTCCAGCATAATTACGCGTTAAAAAATTACAATAATTTTTAATTAACATTGCGAGCTGGCTGAAGTTGCGACCAGGTAAATGAGAGAAAAAGAGCAGCCCGGAGAGCTGTTTATAATTGTGCATTATGCAAATTCACTTGCTCCAACTGAGAGAAGCAGTGAAGGTGCCCAAAGAATCCTGCGATGCGGAAAATTGAAAAGCAAAGAACAACAAACATATACACATGAAATGTGAAAAAATCCAATTAAACTAAATTCGCCGAGAAAATGTGTGGCTAAAATATATTTCATGCACAAATTAAGCAAAACAAATGGGAAGTAAAGTGAGAACAAAAAGGGATTTTCAGCATTTTAGCCATTTGGGATTTGGCCGAGATTGCAGCTGCTTGAGGATTGCATTTCCACCACTCAGGAGAAAGTCCTTTTTCCTTTTTAGCAATCGTCGAGGAGCACTTTCGAGGCAGCCACGCCCCTCACTAATTTTATCTATTTCTTGCACTTTGGCCAAAAAGCAATTGTCTTAGACAACGTTTCATCATCAAGGCAGACGTCGCCGCCCTCGAGTACCAAATGGCTGGAAATAAGGGGATGCGGGTGAAAGGGGTCTGGGAAATGTGGGAAAAGGGTGCCTGAAAATGGGGGAAAAAGGGTAAGGTGGGTTGGGTGAAGGGCACTTGAGCTTGAGCTTGTTGAAAATCAATTTCTTGCATCATTGTTTGCCAAGTGAAGTGCACTGGAAAATTTCTTTGCAGCCAGCGGAGTGCAGAGCCTTCCACATTGCTTGCTCGTCTCTCTCTCTATCTGTCTCTCTCTTTTCTCCAATTCTCTCTCTCTCTTCTGGCTACATTAAAAATCAACGTCATATTGATGCGTCGATTGCAAAGCCAAATGAAAGCAATTAAGCTGCTCAACTTTTCGACTTCGTACTGACTGAAAGGGATCATTAAAAATCGGGATGGAGGAGGGTGGCAGAAAAGGTGGTAAGAGGATATTCCGTAAGGTGAAAGGGGCACCAAGTAACCTCCCCTACAGGATTTATTTTCCATTGCTTGATTAATTTTGGCCAATTGCCGTCTTTGTTGCTTTAGCCCCGAATTTTCCAATCCATCCAAAGTCTGCTCTAACGAATCGTAATGGGGAAATTAGCCAGGAAAAGGCTCAGGACACATGAAGCTCTGGGAAGTTAGCACATCAGGGTATAGGAAAGGTAGGTAGAATGGGGTTTAAGAGTGAATAAGTAGTGTTATATACACTCTATTTTTCGTTTAGTAAACCTTTTAACGGTAATTTTAATTAATTTTAATTTTAAGTTAATTCGATATGTATTAAATAATATTTTTTAGAAACCTGAGAATAGAGAAGCTCAATGCAACCCTTTAATAAATTATAAAACACTTTAAATAAATTTAGTTCTTAAGTTTGAGTCTTAAAAATGATATTTTAGTCACCATTCGAATTTATTGAAAAAAGTTTCACAAGCTTTAATGCCTGCTAGTGACTTAATGATACCCTGGCATAAACAATTAACAATTTAGAATTTATCCTTGTCCTTCAAATAGGAAGAACGCCTGGGAAAGGGTATTTTATCTGTCACCCCTTCTAGGATAATCCGCAATTCATTGTTGCTATTGTTGTTTCTGGCACCGCCATTCATTTCGTTGCACTAATTTGGGGAACACAAGCGCCAATTCCTTTTCGGGAAACAAGCGAACGAGCAAATTTGCTCTAGACATCTTGTGTCCTCGACCTTTTCCGTGCTGGGCGAAAAAGTTGTAATTCTATTTTCGAAATTCGTTTAGTCCTCTGTTTGCGCAAGAATCCGTTATTTTCTTTGTGCGCTGTTTCTCCCCTGCAAAGTCGCCGCAGCAAACGCCGCCCCTGTCACCCGAAAAAAAAACCCGAAATGAAGTTGCAAACTTTTCCGTCTTTACTCATTTTTGTTTTTTCATTTTCCTAGCAAAATACCCTTTTTTGAGGTACACTTACGATCTATCTAATTATCTTCTTAAATCTAAATTGGTAATATGAACACAAAAGAGTGCCCTTGCCATAATTTAGAGAATCTATATACTCCACCACCCTATTTAACTAATCGTTTTTAAAGTCAGAGTACCTACAACTTCGATGCTAGAATCTATATATCCTTTCCTGTTGGTTCATTCATTTTCTTTTACATTTTTAGTTGGAAACCTTCGTTTAGTTTGGCCATGCGTAGATCGAGGGATGACCGACTAGGGGAGGGGCATGCTGGGTGGTGCTTCTAGTGGGTGGTTCAGCGGTGCAGGGTACAAGTATCGGTGGTGGGTCGTCTCAACCGCCGCTGTCATGTCATCATGTTGATGAAGCAACCGGATGATGAATGGACGTGCGCCACAGTGGAGCTTCAATTGATGCAATCAGCGTAAAGTGACAGTCTTTTTTGCGCGCTTTCCCCCTTTTCAAGTTTTCATACCCTCTTTTCTTTTTTTGTTTTTGTTTTTTTTTCGCTGTCCTAGAGGTTGTTTCCTATGTTTTTGGTGTTGCTGGTGGGTTGTGTTGCATGTCGCACGTTGGTCGGTTTTGCTGTTGTTGTCTCTGGTTATTTTACTGGCGGTTTGATGAGTTCGATGCGATTTGCTTCTCTTATTTTTTCCCTTTGAGAAAGAAAGGGTCCCACAAACGAGGTGGCTCAAAGTTTGGCAAATAAAATTCAGCTCGCGGGAGAGAATATTCAATTATTGAATCACTTTATAGAGTTCTCTGACAGCTTTACTAAGTCTTGAAATTTAAATAAATTGTAATATAATTTTAGAGCATTTTAAAATAAGTTTCTAGATATAAACAAAAATAATATTGTTTAGAAGCAGAGAAACACAAATAATTCTACTAAAAGGGTCATAAGCATTTTGTTTGAAATTATATTTACACTGACAAGGGATTTAAATTGATCAAAGCATTATAATTATTGAATAACTACAAATTAGTTATTAAATGTAAATATTATGATAATTTTAAAAGAATATGCTTTCATTGAATAGCCCAAACCCATAATGTAATGACTTAAAAACATAAATACCATACATTTCCAAAATTACCTTAAAAAACCCATAAACATGACTCTTTTTAAATATATTCCCATTGTTGTTGATCGTAATTATAGATACATTTCTGGCGCATGTTGTTTATTCAGAGCATCCTGTTTTCGTCCCAAAAATAAATGGCCGCCATGCCAATCAAATCAACTGCTTGGCTGGCCGAACTATACCTATAAGGGCAGCTCCATTATCGAAAAGCAGGATAAACTAGTTTTCCTCGAATCGAAAATATGAAAAGCTTAAAAAAACCGTTGTTATATTGTTTGACCAGCGCTTTCTGGTTTTTCTGCTGCCTCCGCTATCTGCAGCACAACAAATCCAACTTCTCCTTGCGATATGAAGAAAATAGAAATTGCTTTTTGGTCAAATACACATACAGCCGGACCGACAGACTGGTGAAAAACGCGGGCGAAAAAAAGAAGGAAAACCGGAACGGACAACACAGTGAAAAAAATGGAAATTAAGTTGCCACAAAGCAGATATCCAAGAGGCAAGCGGCAGTCGGCCTGAATAAATGCACGAAATCAGCATAATGTAATGGAAACAATTTTTATGACAACAGACCAAACGAAACCAACATCTGATGGGATATAAGGAAATGGAGTGGGAACCGAAATGGCCGTGGCCCTGGGTGGATGCCGACTTCCTTGGACACTGAATCAAGTCCCTCTGCCTTGGATCCGGACCAATGTCAGCGTAAAACTGACAAATTAGCATTTTTCCATTTTCCGGACCCATTTTTTCACCTCCCTCTTCCCCTCGTCAACTAAATATTTGTCTGGCGACCGCAGCACAGAAAATATACATTTAAAAAAAGATAGACTGGTAAAATAGTTGAGTTGAGTTATTTTTGCAGCTGACCTAATTTTATAATGGAAAACTTGCGATAAGTCGGACATCACAAAAAGTGCGGAAAATGGGGGACGGAGAGGAAAAGCTTTCGTCGATACACTTGCAGATGGAAAATATTAAATATTATTATTTATAAATACTTTGGGAAGCCAAAGAACTTTATTTATAAGTATGCTTATTGATTTTCGGCTGAAAAAATCTCATGTTAATATAGGTTTCTGACATATTATATTCTCATTTACTATATTTAAATATATTAATTTTCCTCATACCTAGAATTTAATTTAATTTTTTTAATTTTTATAACTTTACCTGAATCTATATTGTACACTAAAAGAGTGTAAGGATAAAAATTCAGAAAGGCCACGAAAAATAAATTGAAGGCAGTGGAGGGAGATGAAAGAGGAGCCTGGATCTAAAGAATCTGATGGAGGAGACCGGCGCTTCGGGCAAATAAATAGCCGCTTGGCTCTGTTCGGCTGCCTTTTCATTTCATTTCATTGCATAGGAGAGCATAGGAGACAAATAGAATGAGGCAGAGGGAGCCGAGAGATTCGAGAAGGAGACTGGGAAAGGCTGGCAAATAAATCTCTTTTGTGTGGACCTGAATTTAATTTCCACATGCTCATGAATAATTTTCAAATTTTCAAATTCAGTAAAACGTGAAGCGTATTTCCGTATACCTCACTCCCTCGGCCCCTTTACAGGTCACCCCCTGCAAGGACGACGACAGCTACAGCGACGGGGACTCGCACTCATCTGACGCTTAGTCCTTTTTAGTCCTTTTCTGGGCATAAAAAGTTATGTCAGCAGAAGATATATGGCCATATTAGGAGCCACCCCCTAAATCCTGTGCCATCCACCTGCCGAGATTTTAGCCTTCAAAGTCCTTTGCATGAGTTATTTGCTCCAGATTTGCGCACAAAAAAAAAATAATAATAATAATAAAGAAGAAAGCAACATGAATGGGCTCTGCCTCGAAATCAACTGGGCTTTCCTTTAAATGGGGTAAAGTCCCCTTTTCGCCTCTTTCATATGTTTATTTTGCGGTTTTAAAACTGCATCCATAAATTACATCCACTTATTATTTCTTTAATGGCCCTCTGGAACGACCGGGGGTTCGGTTCATTTAAAATTATTTAAAATGCTTGCCATTAAATGGGAAATATTTCATGTGGCACTTCAATTAATGCGACTGTTGCGAGTGACAAAACAACGATAATTGTATGCCCGTCCACCTCAAGCGTTAATTTTAATGGCCCAGACAGGCAGGTGTGGGCCATAACTGTAAGTGAGTGTCGATTTAAAAACAAATAGAATTCGATTAGGTTAATTATACAATGGAAACGTATTGGCTTTTGGTATATCACAGTTTTAGAGACGTCAATGAATTTGAAAACAATATAAATTAATTGTGCATTGTTATTTTAATTGCTTTTAACTTAAATGTATAATTTCTGAATTCATAATCTAAATACAGAAAAAGGAAGTCATATTTTTATTACATTATCTAAGCTATAAACTTTTTCCTAAAATATGATTTTATATTTTTACTTTGAGAATACTTTAATAGAGACTTTATTTTCTAAGAACATTTTAACTTCTTTTTACATATATAAGTATTCCATTCAACTTTATTTTATTTATATTTGTTAATCATAATTTTCTACTTTTTCTTTTTTTTTTAAGAATTTTGTATTCATATTTTCCTTTTTAAAAATTAGATAAGCTTTCAATAATATTCAAAAATGAATATATGCTCGTATTAATCGTTTATATATATATAAGTAATTATTATACTATACTGTGTATAAATTTTCAAACGCATTTTAGTGTTGTCTCGCACTGTTTTTATAGCAGCCTCTTCACATACAAACATATTATTATTATTATTATCAACAAGAAAGGAAGCTAACTTCGGCACGCCGAAGTTTGTATACCCTTGCAGA
>JAEIIJ010017419.1:0-14562 GCA_018904815.1 Drosophila ogumai | reverse complement strand
GCCCGCATCCTGCAGGGCCTTGGTGATGGCCTCCTTGGCAAAGTCCGGGTAGCACACATCAGCTCGGCGGCCGGGCTTCTCGAACTGGAAGGAGAGAACGGATAGATAGGCTTCGCGGCACAAAGGTCAATCTTCGGCAGACGAACCTTGGTCATGCCAACGCCGATAACGTAAACTCTGGTCTTGGTCATGCTGCTGGTTCTGCGGGATCTCCAATCGGACGGAACTTTCTATATCGAATGAGGCGAAGTCGAGCCGGTGGCGAGATTATATATGTACTATGTAGCTATATTAGTCTGATAAGATAAGAACTGGCGGTTTGGCGGGTAAAACTGTATGTTTCTTGCTAGCAAAATATGTTTTTAAATGAGACTAAAGATGGCAGTAGTAAATGTATAAATATAGTATATACATTAAATATATAACTATATTTAAGTAATATAAATTAATAATTAAACTTAAATAAATAAAATCACTTTGAAATTGGCGCTCACTTTCTTACTTCATAGAGTGTGAACACTGCATAATTGGTATCTTTTTTGGTATTTAGCTCTGGCTACTTGGCTGGTCACACTGCTGCGGCTGTTTTCCCAAAAAAACAAGAAACTAACTTAGCTTAGTTAATCGCTCTCAAGCGGTCTTACCTGTTATTGTTTAATTTATAATTACGCTGCAGCTGCAAGATGACAAAGAACCGCGTTTACGTCGTCGGTGTGGGCATGACCAAGGCAAGTAATTAGCCACAAAAAGACCAAGAAAAGGGAGACAAAAACAGAGGCTTAGGAAAAGCCGAGCTTTTGCAATTGTCAAGAGGAACTTTATTTATGGAGCAACAGCTCAATTATTAATCGCCGCGGACTTTGAACTGCGCTGCACTTCGCTCGCTAATCTGCTCTCGAATGTTTGTCACTATCTTTGGCGTATTTCTGGCTATCAGCATCGCTCCAGTGGCCCCCCTGAAGTGCCCCTAATCTCTGATTATCGCCATTAACCCCACAATAAATCCACAGTTCGAGAAGCCCGGCCGCCGAGCGGATGTGTGCTACCCGGACTTTGCCAAGGAGGCCATCACCAAGGCCCTGCAGGATGCGGGCATCAAGTACGAGGAGGTGCAGCAGGCGGTGGCCGGCTACGTCTACGGCGACTCCACCTGCGGCCAGCGGGCGCTCTACGAGGTGGGCATGACCGGTATTCCGGTGTACAATGTGAACAACAACTGCTCGACGGGATCGAGTGCCCTGTACCTGGCCAAGCAGATCATCGAGAGCGGCAACTCGGACTGTGTCCTGGCCCTGGGCTTCGAGAAGATGGAGCGGGGATCGCTGTCCTCCAAGGTGGGTTCTTCAAGATGCTTATCGGTGCCTGGATAACCTTGTTATTTCCCTTCTGATAGTACTTTGACCGCGCCAATCCCATGGAGCGTCACATCACGGAGATGGGCGAGCTCACGGAGATCGGAGCCGGACCCATGGCTGCCCAGATCTTCGGCAACGCCGGCAAGGAGCACATGCAGAAGTACGGCACCAAGCCCGAGCACTTTGGCAAGATCGCCTGGAAGAACCACAAGCACTCGGTCAATAATCCGTAAGTTCCAGTCGAAAGTTCACCTCACGAGCGCTTATCTTATCGCTTGAATAAGCAGGCTAGGTTACTCCACTCCCATATGCAGCTGATCCAGCTCTTTATCTGTCTTGATTTCCCTCTTCCAGCTACTCGCAGTTCCGCGATGAGTACACTCTGGAGCAGATCATGAAGTCCCCGCAGGTGGTGGAGGGAGTGCTGACCAAGCTGCAGTGCTGCCCCACCTCCGATGGTTCGGGAGCAGCCATCCTGGCCTCCGAGGCCTTTGTGCGTCGCCATGGATTGGAGAAGCAGGCCGTGGAGATCGTGGGCATGGAGATGGCCAGCGACCCGGCTTCAACCTTTGCCGACAAGAGCCTCATGAAGATCGCTGGCACTGACATGACCCGCCTGGCCAGCCAGCGGCTGTTCGCCAAGAGTGGCTACAAGCCGCAGGACGTGCAGGTGGTGGAGCTGCACGACTGCTTCTCTGCTAATGAGCTGGTGACCTACGAGGCCCTGGGGCTGTGTGGCGAGGGCAAGGCCGGCGAGTTCATCGACGCTGGAGACAACACCTACGGCGGCAAGTTCGTGGTGAACCCGAGTGGCGGCCTCATCTCCAAGGGTCATCCTCTGGGAGCCACTGGACTGGCCCAGTGCGCTGAGCTCTGCTGGCAGCTGCGAGGTCTGGCCGAGAAGCGTCAGGTTCCGGGAGCTCAGCTGGCGCTGCAGCACAACTTGGGCTTGGGTGGAGCTGTCGTGGTGGCCCTGTACCGCCTGGGCTTCCCTGGTGCCTCCAAGGCCAAGTTGTAAGGGGTGGGATTATTTTATATTAAAAGTGGAGTTGTTTTTTATGTATTTAATTTTTTTAAATTATTTGTAATTATAACTGGGCTCCTGGACTATCAAATTCGCTTGTGCTTTATCTTGGCTGCTCCTCCATTGTGACTACTCCTACAAAGACGCCTCAAACCCATTAAGGCCAACACTGGAAGCAGCAGGAGGAGAGCCACCACCAGGTACACATCCAAGGAGTGATAGACAAAGCGTGAGAGATGCACGGCACTGGGCTGAATCAGAAGAGCACCTCGAGTCTCCGCCACATGCTCCACCCACCAAATGGCCGTCTCCAAGGGCGTCTGTATGCGACTATTGTAAGCCGAGGCCACCTCCTTGGCTCTCAGCTTGAAAGTGGGATCCAAAGCCTTGGTAACAGCTTCGTAAAGAGATTCCTCATCCAGCTTTTTGAAGGCCAGCTGCACGGCCATTCCTCGCTGCACCAAAGCGGCTATGTTGAGGGATTGATCCCCATAGACGGGCACTCCAACGATGGGCACTCCGCTGGCCACTGCCTCTGTGGTGCCCATGAGACCGCCATGGGATATGAAGACCCTGACATTGGGATGAGCCAGGATATCCCGCTGTGGCAGCCACTTTCTGATGTGCACATTCCCTGGCTTGTTTGGCAGCGTGTCGTTCTCCCACTTGAGGATCACCTGCTGCTCCAGTCTTCCCAAAGCACGGACTATGCCAGCTCTCCTTGAGTCGGAGAGGGAGCTTAGCTTCAGCTGAGACCCGAAGCTGAAGAGGATCACCCCTTTGGGGGCATTGTCCAGCAACTGTTGGAGATTCTCTGGCAGAGGCTTGGGTGGGGTTATGTGCACACCGCCCACCTCAATGACATTGGGGGGCAGAGGCTTGGGTCCACTCAAAGAGTAGTGTTGGTTGATCAACATAAGGGAGGTATTGCGCACCAACTCCTCGGTGGAGGGCAGGCCAGGACCGAATCTCTGACGGATCAAGGCATTGCCAGCAGGAACATTAAGGGTTCTAAGGGAAAACAACAAATTATTTCTTAATTTCAAGTTGATTTTCCACCTGCAACTCACTTGTAAAGCAAATTCATGGAGTGCACAGTAAACCAGTTGGCCAATCTCCCAGCCAGGCTCATCTCCTGGGACTTTCCCTGGAACAGAGCCGATATATAAGAGGGTATCAGTGGCGCACCAAATCTCTCGTAGTGCCAGGGAGCCAAGGCGCAACTGGCCATGGCAATAACCGGCGTCTGGAGCACATGGGACACGCTCATCAGGCAATCCGTATTGAAATGCTCCATCAAGATGACATCATAGTAGCCAGGAGGATTCTTGAGGATTTCCTCCAGAGCCTGACTGTTTAGCGTGGTGTTGCATGCCTCCTTGCCCATGTTGTACAGGATGAAGAACTCCACGTAGTGGGCAAGGAAGCCTAAAGGGTGTTCAAAGTCCTGGAGGAGAAATAGTTTTTAGAAATAAATCATAAATAAATATAAATAAATCATAAATAAATGTAAATATAGATAGTCACCTCTAGATGAATAGCATCTGTTAGAGAGGCTGGCGGCAACTGGTAATCTCTGTAGCCCTTGGGTGGCTCCTCATCCCTAAAGGGACTGATGACATCCACCCGGTGACCCGCCTCGGCCAGGCCGCGCATGATGGGCTGGAAGAATTTGAAGTGGCTCATGGCTGGGTGTGGGAACATGCCCAGGATGTTCAGGGAATGGCTGGACGCCACCAGCAGGGAGAGGAGCAGGAAGAGAGATTGGAAGAACCTCATCATAAGGCTGAAAAATAAGACAGAGAGGAGGTAGGTCAAGTTCAAAAAATTTTATTATATAATTATATTCATTTTATTAATATATAAGTTATAATCCTTGCACTTATATAATCCCTGCACTTCTATAATTAACTACTACTTTTTTCCATCTTTTTATTTAGAAAATGTAAAACACAAAACAAATATTCACCGGCGCTTTGTGCGAGAGCGATCCCAAACGGTCGAAAGAAGATCATCAACTGAGCACCGGTCAGAGCTCATTTTCGCTGTGTCAGCAAATAAACATCAAATATACTCGGGCACAAATATGTATAAATATTTGTATGTTTATATTTACAAACAGCACTATCAAGAACTACGTTGACAGCTGAGAGAAGAGAGGAGAAAAATTCTCTTCGCTGTAACCCAGCCTCTCTTTTTATTACTTTCCATAGAACAGAGCTGATAGAATTTATTTATGAAGTCCAGAGAAAGTCAGGTAGCAGATACACCTTTCTGGTGAAATGCCATTAGTGAAATTTTGCATTGTGTAATTAATAAAAGAGAAACTAAAAACATGTAATATGGGTAAAGAAACATGTATGTATATGATATAGCGTATACAATTTACATCCTATTGCTTAATAAACCTATGATAATTGTTTATTAATTATCACAGAAAAACAACTCGAACAGTTTGGAAATTGCAATTGTATTGAAATATATCATAAAAAAATAAAACAAAAACATCTATTTATTATATTATTAGCATTCTTTAAATCGATATTTATCCAAATAATTATTTTTGTTAATTTTTTAACAATTTAAAGTTTTAAAAAATCATAACTTAGCCAAAAAAGCAGCAAATTCAATTCGGAAAGCTTTTCTAAGCTAGTTTTTCATAGGTTAACAAATCTGCATACTAAATTTAATTTAATAAGAAATCAAATTTTTGGTCAAATTTTGTAAAAAAGAATGATGTAACCCCTTTCAATTTTTGCAAAAATGGCCCAAAAATTGGTTTTTTCCGAAGATGGCCAGAAAGTTGCGCCTGTTAATGCTGATCAAGAATATATGTGGTTTATAGGGTCGGAGATGATTGCTTTACTAAATAAAATCATAAAACCCTTTAAGAAAACCGGAATTTTTATTTAAAAAATTGTATTTTCTTCAAAAACTTTAATTATCTTTCAAGGATATTTTATATTATTTCCAGATATTTGAATTTACTTTATTAAATATATTCTTGGCTTAACAGCAGAGCCTCAAAGTAGGCTAAAGTATTTTTAAAAAATTATTTTTAAATTCAAAGAAAAGACTTTTCTAAAAATCTCTAAAGCTATGCAACATATTTTATACCAAATAAAGAACATAAAAAAAAGAAATTCTTAAAGGTCTTTTTTAGAAACATATGAATTCCTATTTCTCCCACAAACTATTTAGAAAAAATAAAAACTATAATTTACGTACAGGAATAAACATAATATATTTAATTTTGGCGGCACTAAAATCTACAAGTCCTTGATCGGAGGTGGAGGTCCTTTACACCTAAAAGTCTCTTACATACACAACATATATAAAATATCACATACACCACAGACAGCACGAACTGAGATTAGGAACCGGCTTCAGGTCCTCAATCCCTCTTTGTCTTCCCGGTGGCCGCCGAGCCGCAGCAGCGCCGGATGAGCCACACCCAGCTGGCAATGATGGTGCCCAGAGTAACAGCCAGGACAGCATAGCAATCCAGGGAGTAGTACACAAATCGGGACATATGAACGGCACTGGGTTTCAGTAGGGGTGCCCCGCCCGTGTGGGCCACATGCTCCACCCACCACAAGGCCGTTTGCAAGGCCTGCTGAGGTCGATGGTTGTACGAATGGGAAACCACTTTGGCGGCATCGTAGTATCTGGGGATTATAAGGGAAATATATTAATTAATATCAGGATTTTTTTTTTATTTTTATAAAATAATATTACTTTTGGTTACCTTTTGAAATAATTAAGATCATTTTATATAAAGCTCAAAAAACCAAAACAAATAAGCGTGAAATATTAATCTAATTAATTTAGCCCAAAAACCTGATCCGCCTTAATTGAATTAATAATTTATACAGTTGTTTAAGAAACAAAACAACCTAAAACCCAATCTAATTTAATGCTAATATATTTATCTTTCCCAATTTCAATACTCACTTCTTATCCAAGGCTTTCTTTAGGGCCCTCATCACCGTATTCTCGCCAATATCCTCATAGTTCAGGATGGTTCCCATTCCCCTTTGCACCAAGGCGGCGGTGTTGACAAACTGATCCCCATACATGGGCGTGGCCACCACAGGAACGCCACAGTAAGCCGCCTCCGAAGTGCCCATGAGTCCACCGTGCGACATGAACACTTTGACATTCGGATGACAGAGGATGTCCCGCTGGGGCAGCCACTTCATGATGTGCATATTGGGCGGCTGATTGGGCAGCGTCTCGTTCTCCCACTTCCAGATGACCTGCTGCTTCAGGCGGGCCACAGCCCGGACTATGCCATCCCGCTTGGAGGCTGAGAGGGAGTTGGCCCTGATCATGGAGCCCCAACTGATGAGGATCACACCCTCCTCGGCATTGTCCAGGAGTCGCTGCAGGTCAGCTGGCAACGGCTTTGATTTCTGGATGTGAATACCTCCAAGCTCGATGACATTCGGGGGCATGGGTTTGGGTCCACTCAGCGAGTAGTGTTGGTTCACAAAGAAAACGGAGGTGTTCTTGACCATCTCGCCCACGGAGGGCAGATCGTGGCCGAATTTGTACTGAACCAAGGCATCCGCTGCGGGGACGGAGATTAATCTGGAAGGGAAATAAAATATAGGATAATTTTTTAATACTTAGAATTAATTTTTTAAATCAACAACTCACTTGTACATCCAATTAAGAGCATGTGTGCTAAACCAATTGGCCAACCGTCCCCCAAAGTCCATGTCCTGTGACTGGGCCATAAACAGCGCCGGCACATGTGAAGGTATCAAAGGAGCACCCATCCTTTCGTAGTGCCAGGGCATCATCACACAGCTACTCAAGCCTATCACGGGTGCCTGCAGTTGATGGGCCACGCCCATCATGCAATCCGTATTGAACTGCTCCATGATGATGACATCAAAGTAGCCAGGACGACGCTTTAGGATTTGCTGCAGTGCCTCTGAGCGGAGCGTGGAGTTGCAGGCCTGTTTTCCCCACTCGTGCAGCAGAAAGAACTCCATGAAGTGGCCGTAGAAGGTGCGTTTTTCGAAGAACTAAATAAAAAATATATAAAAATAATCATAAGTAAGAAACAATAAATTACAAAAATATTAAAAAGAACTTAAAGTTAGGTAAGTAAAATAATAAAATAGGAATAAGTATTTTATAGCTATAATATAAATAAATAAATGACAAAAAAGGGTATTTTATAGATTGGTCAATTTAGAAAAAAATTAACTTGGTTGGCAGATACTTGCTGGAAATAAGCAAATTTTTTTGAAACACTTTTATAAGTAACTATTAAATAATATGTTTAAATCACTTTATCCTAAATACCAATTACTTGCACTTCTATTTATTTATATTTCTATTTATAGTTTATTTTTATACCCTTTGAAGGGGTATTCTAATTTCAGTTAGAAGCTTGCAATAAAGAGAAAGAGTCAATTCCGACTCCATAAATCATATATATTCTTGATCAGCATTAACCAGCGCGTCTTTCTAGCCATATCCGGAAGAAAACAATTTTTTTACATTTTTTCAATATTTGATAAGGGGTTACATCATTAAAATTGTCAAAATTCGACAAAAATTTTGATTCCCTATAATTTTAAATTCAGTATGCAGATGTGTTAACCTAACAAAAAGTAGCATAGATCTGTTTTCCCATTAAAGATTAAAGCCTTTTTGTATTAGTTATGAAATATACAAAATTACAGTTAGTAAGGGTATACGAGCTTCAGCTTCCCGAAATATAATTTCCCTTGTAAACAACCCTTTGTTTCTCTTACTTCCCATAATTTACAATGATTAATGTGTAGCTTCTCCCGTTAATAGTTTTTAACTAATTTTCGTGAGTTATTATAAACACTAATAATGGTTTAAGTTTTCCAACAAAAAAACCCACACGTAAATACCCCGTTTTTTCCCTGAAAACACTTACCTTTAAATCCACACTATTCGTAAGCTTTTCCGTGCCCGTCAGGGGGTAATCCTTGTAGCGAATGGCCGGATGTTTGTCCGGGAAATGGGAAACCACACTGACATCGTGACCCGCCTCCGCCAGACCCCGCATAATGGAATGGGATGGAAAAAGTGAAAGTGACTCACTCCAGGATGAGGAAAGAGACCCAAGATCTTCAGGGGAGCACCGGCCTCCACCTCCAGCAGATCGGAGCCGGCGAGGGTGAGGATTAGCAGAAAGACAGGAACCAGCGGGGACCACATGATGCTCTCTAAGAAGAAAACCAAGATATTAAGATTTTATTATTAATTATTTAAGAAATTATAAGGAAGGAGAAAAATCTATATTTTAGAAAAGAAAAATTATATATATTTTATATTCTTTGAAGGAAATATATATTTAATATTCTTTTAATGATTTTTAAACACTTCGCTTTCGCAGATTGTTTCTAGAAAAATATTTATTAATTTAATTGTATATTTTTTCTATTCACAGTTACATAGTTTTCCGCAAACACTTAATACTTAATACACTTTCTGCTACTAGCAGGTGTTAAAACACTTGTTGCCTTTTCGGATTTTCCTTTCTTGGGTTTTTAGCATTATTTTCATCCGACCTTGAGTGGGCGGCGGGCGGGTGGCTCTGCGCATGTCGCGAATGCAAGAAATGCAGGGAAAATTATGTAAAGAATGCAGGCGAAAACACAAGCACAACAAAAGCCTAGGAAAATTGCATCACAATAGGTTAATAAATTCTGTAGCTTGGCTGACTGAGGCCGCCTTTCCCCTAAACGGTAATTGATTGACTTGCTGAACTTCATGGATACACACAAGCACACACGAAAGATACAAAATGTATCCGCATCGAATCCGCACTTTCTGGACTTAAAAATCCTGTTTTCCCTCGGCTTCCACTCGCTTTTACTTACTTGTTCGACTGTCGACGAGCGACTGATTCGAAAATACAGAGAAATGCAGGCGAGTCGAAAAGCTTTTCGGTCAATGTACGACGGACCAAGAGCGGCTACGGCAGCGGCAAACGGCAACAGACAACAATAAACGGACCAAATTTGCTCAGTCAGCGATCGGAAATAAAACATTGATCTTCGGTAGAGATGGTAAATTGGTTATATTTTTTTTAGAGAATTTTAAAAATATATTGATATAAAGATTTAAATTTATTAGATTTATTATTATGTATTCTGTTTGTATTATGTCGTTTATATATTCAAGATAATTAAATAAATAAATACTTGGAATAAATATAAAAAAGTTCAATATTGTTTATCGAAAAATATCGAAATTTTAAAAATCAAGAACTAGCATTTTAAATATAAAATATTATATTTGTATATTTATATTTACCCCTCGTTTTATTTTTCAGCTATTTTTCAGCAGTTTCTAAATCCAAAATCTGATCTCCGATCTCCCCTCGAAGCTTTTTCGGTTCTCCAACGATCCCACTCTCTCTCTCACCATTAATGCCCGAGGTGCCAGGCAGAGTCTCCCCTCCAGAGAAATATTGGGGGAAATGATCAGTGATCAAGTGAGAGTAGAACGCCTTGCCCTTGCGCACGAGACTGTCGAATATCGACTACCGGCTGTGAAAAGCCAATTTAGCAACTACAAAAAAAGCAACAATAATTTAAAAATAAAACCGAGAAACACATACAAAGAGTCTCCCCAGTGTTTATCACTCGGCACTCACATGTTGCCCCGACTGTTTACATTTCAGTTTGTACGTTTGATACGAACTTGTTTTTAGGCTTGTGTTTTGAAACGAATACGGAGAATACAAGTACACGTCGAGAATCGATAATAATATATGCGTAAATTATTTCCACTATTGAACTTAGACTTTATCACGCAGCTGGAATATTAAGAATATTTAGAATGGAATATTCCATTGTTTTGTGATAAGAAATATTTGTTTTAGAAATACATAAAATTGATCTTCATTATCTTTGTTAAGTACTACAACAGTCAATGTAACTGTACAATTAATAAATGAAATAAAAAATATTAATAGTAATTATTATTCATAATTTAAAATAAATTGGCTTAAATTATTTTACCTTGGAAACTAATTGCTTTTTAAGTTTATTAACGATGTAATTTTCTCTATTTACATTTTATTTTTTACTTTAAATATACATTTTGATATGGTTACTTTATATATTTATTAAATAATTTTTTTTGAATTTTATAGAGTATACAACCTTTGTCCTATTGTTATTTTTCAATAATTAGAAATGACTGTGCTAATGATACGCTTGCTCAGCCGATAAAATACATTTAAAAGTGAAAGCACTTCGCAGTATCGGTTTAAGTTTATTGAACTTATTGTTTGCTTCAGGTAACAACAAGCCAAATATATGTTTGTTAATAAAATTAATCAATTTTTTATATTTTTCCAAGAATTACAAATGTCTGAAAATGATTTAAAGAGATTATAAAATGAATGCTTGAAGGCTTGATAAGACTTAAGTAGAACATAATCATTTGGAACATTTTGTTTTGAAATTTCTTTATAGAATATTCCACATATATCGTATTTTTTTAATAATAATTTATTTCCCAAGCTTGTAAAATTTATAATTACAAAATGTTTGTCTTTTTAGAATAATATATGTTCTATATATTTTCTCTTTTATTTCTATTTAAAATGATTATATAAATTATTATATAAAACCCTCAAATTATTTACAACAGAGTGAACCTGATAATTTGTTTGTTTCCCATTAATGATCCCTCATCAAATCATTATCTCTCCGCTTGAAAAGTGAAACTTGTTCTCCCCAAAGTTTATATTTTTTTTCAGTTTATTCATTCATTTTATTGTTGCTTTTGCTTTTTCCTTTTAACACCAAAAGCTACTCTTCCGACCAACCTGATCAATTTCCAAAGACAGACTACAAACAGCAACAGCACTCCCAGCCAAAGGAGGAACACATCGATCGAGTTGTAGACGATCCAATTAATATGCCTGCCTCGGCTCTGGACAAGGGGAGCGCCGCCTGATTGAATTACATGCTCGATCCACCAGACGGCCAAGTCCAAGGGGGGCAAGGGGCGCCGACGAAAGGCCTCTGTAGAACGGCGAACATTAACCGCAAAGCTGTAAATCAAAATTTATAAGATTAGATTTTCAATCACTCATTATTTGCTTCACGAGAAATGAGTCTCACCCTTTGTCGAGTATAATTCTCAGTCCTCTGGTTATGTGTTCCGTATCAAAGTCACTGAAATCCACTATAACTCCAAAGCGTCGCTGCTCTACAGCACCGGCATTGAGGAACTGATCTCCATAAAAGGGCGTTATGAGCATGGGAACCCCACAATGTACAGCCTCCGTGGTGCCCAGGAGTCCTCCATGGGAGATGAAGGCCTTGACCCGGTTATGACACAACAAATCTCGCTGGGGCAGCCAGTCAAAGGTGTACAGATTGCTGGGTTTATCTTCTAGCTGAGAGGATTTATTGTCAGTTTTCCAGCGCATTACAAAGTTGTATTCCCTTAGCTGGGAAATGCTTTGGAAAAGCGCTTTTCTTTTCAAAGAAGGCAGAGTGTTGGTATTGACCATGGAGCCCCAGCTGATGTAGATGATGCCATTGGGTGAGCGTTCCAAGAGGTCTGAGAGGTGCTGAAATATATATAATTGTTGGAAAATTAATAAAACATATTATTTCAAGGAATAAATATTAAAGAATTAAATATTTTACTCAGATAAAGATATGAAAAATAAGCAAAAAGTTCAAAACATACTATATATATTTCTTTTCGTGTTGTCTTTGAGTTAAAAATAAACATTTCACCAATACTTTTCTTTGTCTGTCAATAAAACATTCTCTTAAATTTTGACCCACATAATAAAGTGCTTTAAAACATTTCAGAATCTTCTTTAAGTTTGAAAATATTTCCTGTTTTCTTAGGCTTATTTTTCAGACTCTTGGCAAATGGTAAAGATTTAAGCAATCCCATTATTTAATTTTTGATAATTGATAATGCCTCATTTTATATGCACATATTTTATAAACACGATTTACACATGCTTTAATTTGGTCTAAAGTCTTCTTTGTGTCTGGTCTTAATGGCTGTGTTGACTGTTTTTATTTACTTGGCATTTTATGATTTACATTTGCGGCGATTAGAGTTTGGTGAACCGCGTAGACAAGATTAATAAAAGTAAGCAAATATTTATCGTGTTTAATTTTGATTAAGTAGATTGTAAAGTTAAATATTTAAATCTTTTCTTTGAGTATTTTAAAGTCTTTTTGCACTCCAGATAGAATTATTTAACCAATTTGTTTAAACCTTAGACAGAATTTTTAAACCAAACTTTTAGCTTTGTAAATGAATGATAAAGTTTAGATGTTCAATTTTAGTTGGTATACCCTTGCAGGGTATTATAATTTTGGTCAAAAGCTTGCAATGCAGTCAAGGAGTCATACCCGACCCTATAAATCATATATATTCTTGATCAGCATCAACAGCCGAATCCTTTAGGTCATGTTTAGGTGAAATTTTTTTTTTAAATTTTTTTTTTTAATTTGATAAGGGGTTACATCGTTAAAATGGTCAGAATTTGACAAAAAATGGATTTTTAAATAAAATGAAATTTACTAAGTAGATTTAATTACCTTAATAAAACAAACACAGAAAAGTTTTCCGAATTGAATTTAAAACATTTTTGGCTTAGTTATGACATTTTAAAGTTTTAATTTAACAAAAGATCAAATTCCCTAAAATAATTATATACTTGCTTATATTTCTTTACTTATTTCAGCAAACTAAATCGTTAAAAGAATAACTTCTATATAAAAACCAGTATATTTACATTATAAATTTATTATTTAATTAAATAAGTTCACTTACCTTTGGCAGTGCTTTCTCCGGTCCCACCTGCAGACCTCCTACCTCCACCACATTCGGAGCATAAGGTCTTGGTCCCGTCAGCGCATAGTACTGATTGATCAGCATCAGACTCGTGTTCTTCACCATCTCATGGATGGGCGGCAGTCCCTCTCCAAATCTCCGACTGATCAGGGCATCCGTGGCTGGTTCCGTAATCAAACTGTGTCAAGGCAAAACAAAAACTCAACTGATAAGTTCCGAGTTTTCTAGGTCAAAAATAAAGGTACCATAAATACCCACTGATAAAGCGTATTCACGACATGGAAGTGGAAGAAGTTATTCAGCCGATCAATCAGACTCATATCATCTGTGTAGGGCAGAAAGTTCATAGGCATTATGGGGTTAATCACTGGACTGCCCATCCTATGGTAGTGCCAGGGCATGATGGCACAGCTACTCAATGCGATCACAGGTGCCTTCAGCAGGTGAGCCAATGCCGCCATGCAATCGTTGACAAAGTGCTCGAGGATAATGACATCGTAGCGGATTGGGGACTCCAGGATTTGGACAATCAGAGGGGATTTAAAGGCCACCTCACAGGATTTCAAGGCCCAGTCGTTGATCATAAAAAAGGTGGGTACCTTGAAGGGCACTCCCAAAGGCTTCCATTCCGATTCAAAGGCCTGAAAAAGTTATAAAATTATAGTAAAAATTAATTAAAAACTCAGCAAAAGCTTGTCAAATTAAATTCAAATTTTTATTTACACTTTTAGCTAACAGTTTTGATCTTGCCTGCCTTTCTAGTCTAGTTAATTAGTCACGCTTTGGCTTAGTTGATTATATATATTTAGCGCCGCTACTCAAGCTGACCTGTCCAGATTAAGTAATTTTCCTTTAAAAGCTCGTTTTATTTTTGATCTAGAGTATTTTTAGAACTAAAAACAAGGCTAATTTTATTTTAATAATATCTTTTACCCACCTTTAAGTCCACCATGTCTGTAAGCAGAGGCATTCCCTGGAACACATAATCCGTATAGTTGGCCACCGGTTTTTCCAGCGGAAAGTAGCTATACATGCTGATGTTGTGACCCCTTTCGGCCAAGGCCAAGAACATGGGCCTAAAGAAGTCAAAGTGGCTTTTGCCGGGATGCTGGAACAGGCCCAGAATTTGAGCGGCTTCCGATCTCAGGGCAGAGAAGGTGAGCCAAAATACAGGCAGCAGCAGCTGCATTTTAACTGCAAGGTGGTAAATAATACATTTTTTAATTTAATTTAATTTTTAATTTAATTAATTATTGATTTTTACATACTTTAAGGTTTCTTAAAACATATTTTTATACCCTTGCAGGGTATTATAATTTCAGTCAGAAGTTTGCAACGCAG
>JAEIIJ010017415.1:0-13414 GCA_018904815.1 Drosophila ogumai | reverse complement strand
GAATTTAGAAATTCATAGTAATATGCCGCGAATGGCGGCCGTTTTTTTGTTTACCTTCTAGGGTGGGTGTGACCATAGTCGTGTTAGCAAAATAATCCAAGCAAAATTACACATATAGCGGTCTCTTTCAAGGTTCTAATGAAGTAGGTAATTAATGAAAACTGCATTAGAGTGTCATACGGCTATCACAAATGCGCTCTGTGGGAAGACCGTATTAGGCATTGAGTCGTTAGGGGAATACCCGCTAAATGACAAAAAATATTATATGAGTAATTTGAATGGCACTAGCCGTTTTATCGATGTTTTCACAGCTCTAGTTGCCATTCGCCCCGCAAAATATGACATTCGCCGCGAATATGTTACATATTCACACTTTCGTTTTCACATGTAAATAAACCATTGGAAATGTTGTAATTATGCTGCGCAAAGGCCAAAATCAAGCGTACCTGTTGGCACGATGTCTGGGACAGATGGCGCGCAGTATGGCTACATCAAAGAAAGGCACCGTCAACCAGGAAAAGGCTAAGTCAAAGCTACCGAAACCCGCGGCCGTAGAAGTGCCGGTGGAAGAGCCATTGAATGCTAATTATTTGGCCAAATCTTTGGGTGCGTTTATTGCCAGCTTAAAATATTATTAAACATTAACCAAATCAAAATATTAGGTAGCAACTACCGGGCATGGGTCGCTGCCTTGGAGAAGCATCCCGAACTGAAGACGGTGAAACGCAAGGACCTGCTCAACTCGTATGAAACTTTAAAATCCCTGGCTTACACCGTGGAAGACATCATAACAAAGCCTATGATCATCTACTACGGAGCCACCACGCTAGCTAATCGCCACAGTGTCCTAGAGGAATGCGGCTTCCAGAATATTACCATCCCAACGCTGTCAAAATACGTCACGGTGGTCAACAAATCAATTGAAATCCTCAAGGCGCACTCCTACATCCCGTACGATGTAAAAGTGGCAGAACGCCTGGCCAATTACTTCACCGGCATCCATTTGCCGGTGAACATGAGGGATCTGGACAGCGAAAACCTCACGTTGAAGAGTCTGAGGCAATCTCTGCTGAACGCCTACCTACGCGAACGGCTCCAGATGGACGACAGTGATCTGCAAAAGCTGTGGCGCGTCTACTCCCGCATACGTCACAAGAGCTTTCGTGCCGTGCAGGACACCGTGGAACTGCTGACCTCAGAGCTTGGGTTCACAGCAGAGCGGCTTAGAAAAAATAGTTTTCTGCTTTACTCGGACGCGGACAATATTCGTCGTATCCTGAAGGAGATACCCACCATTGATTCGCAGAATATACGCGATATTGGCTTTCGGCGGCCAAAAATTCTGATGTCCACATGCGACAGCTTAAGGCAGACTCTGCAGCATGTCCATGCATTTGGGATTAGCGAGGCTGCGGTGCTACGTTGTCTGGAGGTGTTGACCCTGGGACCGGATACGGTGTTGGAGCGCCTAAGAGATCTGCAAGAAATCGAGGAGTTCCAAGTGCTGGGCACCAATCCGCGAGTGCTGCGCCTGGTACACTACCAAAACAAAGCGCGGCTTCGTCTAGATTACCTTAGTCAGCTGAAAGTGCGCTGCGCTTCTTTGCACATCCTCTCCTGCGGCTCCGAAGCCTTTGCCAAGTGAGTATGTAAAATCGAATATTCCACAGAGACAAAAACCAAGTTTTTCCCATAAAGATTTGCACGAGATGGCTCGGATCGCACCAAGGGTCGCGATATTGTTGTTTACTTGGGCAACATTCTATCCAAGGATGAGCAGGTGCTGCGCAACCTGCTCTCCCGCCATCCCAACTGGTGCCACACACCCTTGCTGCATGTTAAACAGTGCCTGGAGTTCTTGCGCAGCAAGAAGTTTAAACTGAAGGAAATATTTGCCAACATCCATCTGCTCCTGTATCCCATGTAAGAATTACTGAAATTTCAACTAAGGAGTGCATAATTTCCAACTCCTTCCTATACAGAAAACGCATTGAGGAAAAGATGCATCTACTGCAGGCACCAGATGCTCAGGAGGAACTGCAGCTACCCGTATCTGGCTTTTATGAGTTGAGCAATAACGAGATTCTGACCCTTATTCTCTACCTTATCGAATCTGAGTTCCACTTCACTGGCGACGGCATCTGGACGGAGCAGCATACACATCACGTGGAGAATTTTAACAATTTGCTGCCCGACTTCCCCGAAAGCCTCAACAAGGTTTACAAGTACGGCGTCAAGCCGGCCGAGAAGCTAGTCATGCAGCACTTGTAAGCCGAATCAAAGGAATTGTAAATAAAAAGTTTTTTATTGGAACTAGCATCAAGCATCAACTCATAAGATCCTAATTACTTCTAAGGTTTCCTTATCCTTACTTTTTGCCACCTCAAGCTCCGGCTACTTGTTATTTGAAACCGCATCCGCAGATGCTGCTTTACTCCAATCTATGTACAATTCGTTGTCGTGAACAACTTTGATGGGCTTGTATTTAAGATTCACCTTGCCGGTTTTCTTCAAAACTTCCTGATAAGCGGCTGTCAGTGGCTGCTGCACTGCTTCCCTGTAGACATAGTTTTCACCCTGTAAAAGAAAGTACAGGGTAATGGTTGACAACAGCAATGGCGCTAGAATCTTACCAAATCGTAGGTGCGATCAGAGTCTAGATCACCATTATAGGCAACAAAGGGCACGTGGACGATGGGTGGGTCTCCCTTCAACCTTACCACCCATGACGACTCGGGTTGTTCGTGCCATTCGGAAGTCAGATTGCAAGGCTTGTGACCTTCGGGCAAACAAAACTGCCTTGCCACCACGAACGCCTCAATGCTGGAATTCCGTGACGCAGAAGGTTTGAACACGCACACATCCTTGAAGAAACGCTTTAGCTGTGTGTAAACGCGACTGATGTTATCCGCTCGATAGATCTTCGCCACGAAGGAGCCTCCCGTTTCCAGAACATAAGTGGCAATGCTCAAAGCGGAGAGGATCAGCTCACTTTGGACATAGCAATCGAATTCATGCATGCGCGTGGAATCCGGAGCTCCATCGCTGACCACTATCTGAGCCTTGTCTCCCCCAAAAAAATTTATGATGGCCTCCGCTGTCGATTCCTTACTTATGTCCGCCCGCAGCTGTGTAACGCCCGCGATAGGCGCCATGCCCTGCAGGTCAACTGCGATGATTTTCACCTTTTCCCGCTCAGTCGGCCCAAGGGGTTCGTAGATGCGCTTGGCCAGAACCTGGGACCAGCTGCCGGGAGCAGCGCAAAGATCAACGGCCCGTGTGAGACCTGAAATTGGCAAGGTAGTCAGGCTGTGAAACACAATGAGCACGCGGTCGGAGGTAACCAGCACCTTCTAAAAGGCGGAATGTCTCATCGGCCTGTAAAAGCTTGAAGGCACTCCGCGCCCGCCAGCCCTGCTCCTTGGCCAACCTATAGAATATGTCACGCTTGTCCTTCGAAGTCCTTCCCATTGGAAACCCGTAGTTTGTTAATCAGCTGTAAATCCAAAACAATCCATTTGATAGATAGCCAAATAAATTTAGCTGGTTTCCCGCCAAATATGGCTATTTTTGTGCCGTACATCTAGTAATAGCCAATTCACATTAGACTTTATTTTCCGTATTCGCATCGTTCGTTCAAATATCCTTATATTGTTTGTTTATACCATATTCCAAATCTAAATTATGTTTTCTCTTATTTTTGTCAGCTTTTAGAACGACTTAAGTTTATCTCCAATAATAAAATAAGAGAAAATGTCGCAAAAAATGTCCCTCCGCTGCACTTCGTGATTCACGTGCGATAGTATTAAAATGCAGCGAAGCGTGCAACTGACATTAAAAATGCGATATATTCATCGATATACCAGTGTTACTTACATCCCTAGCCCGCAGGTTGAAAGAAATTCCTGTTTGTTAACGCAGTAAAACGAATAAAAAAAATTGCTGTTCTGCTATGATAACAGGTCAACCGACACCCAGTCACTCCCGATTCGCCCACTCCACAAACAATAAGAAGGTAAAGAAAGACGAGGAGGAGCCCTAATTATGGCCCAATTAAAAAAGCTTTACATGAGCTCCAACATCGAAGACCTGGAGAAGATGACAATAATTCCCGATTTGCGCAACACGAGTATGAAAATGTAAGTTTGAATTCGCCGTTGCGTTCGCTTTGATTTCATCGTTGTTTTCGCAGCCTGCTCAACACCACTCGCAAGCTGTACGTGGCCGCCGAGGAGTACCGACTGGATGGCGACGAGGAGCTGGCCTACATCACCTACGTGAAGTACTTCAATATGCTGACCGCCATTCGCAAGAAATCTGACTATGCTATCCACAAGACGACTGTGCGCCAGATGTTGGGCGATACCGCGGCGAATCGCCGCATCATGGACTCGCTGGAGCTGATAAGCCAGTCCCTGCTGCTTCGCTATGAGCAGCTGCAAAGACCGGTGGCGGAACCAATTGCTTCAATCGTCGGCAATGGACAGGAACCAAAAGGCTCGACAGGAGAACTGGCCGCTAACTTTGCCCGATTGGGGCTAATTACATGCGAGGAGTTGTATCGGCGCATGCAGGAAAAGTCTGTTCTGGTCATGGACTGTCGCTCCAGTGCGGACTATGAAGTGTCCCACCTCACCTACTTCTGTGCATTCAATGTACCTGAGGAGCTCATAACACCGGGGTGAGTAAAGGAACAACTCTTATTCACCACCGATTTTCCTCACTTACCTTTTCCACTTCCAGAATGTCGGCTGGCCGGTTGCAGGCTCGTCTAAGTAGCGCCGGAAAGGCTGCCTGGGCTTCGCGCGCCGTCAAGGATTCGGTGGTTTTAATAGACTGGAACAGTAAGGATTCCCCACCAGCTGCAAATACAGCCATAGCCACGCTTCTGGACATCCTAAAGAATGTAAATATAAAAAAACACTAAGCAACAAATCTTTAAAACATCTTCGCATTGCAGTGGGATCCGGATGTGACCTACCGGGCTCCCATTCAGCTGGTTGAAGGCGGCTACGAGTTCTTCATCATGATGTACCCCACCCATTGCACAAATCCCAGTGTACAGGCGCCGCAGCAGAACAATAATGACATCGAAACCATCGATGACATTGAATACCCTTCGATTCACGACATCACCATGAAGGAGGATATCAGCGCAAAGGACTTTAAGCCTCGGCCAGATATTAACAGAGCCAGCAAGCCTGCAGCAATGCGCACCTACGACCAGCAGGGGCTGAGCAAGGCCAACGGGGCGCCAATGACGAAGCCCATTGCCGAGATCATGCGGGATCAGGCGGAATTCCTACAGCGGGCCGAGCAAAACGATGTTCAGCTGGAAAGTGCCTCGAAAATGTGGAAGCGACAGGCCATAAAGGGCGACGACTTAAATGCAGTCGAAAATCAGGAGCTTCGTTTCCGAATCCTCCAACTAGAAAGCAAAGCCCTCGACAATGTAAATAGCCCAATTTCTTGTAATTATTATTTAAACATTTATGCTTGTGCAATTATGGCTTTTGTAGGTTATTGAGAACAACCGACTGCGGGACGAACTAGATCGGCTCAAGGAAGAGCAGCTAACGGCCAAGGAGGTAGAGGCCACGCGAAACATCGAGTCAAAGATCAAGGAGCGACAACGGCTGGACGACCAGCATGAGCAGGAGCGACTGGAGCGGGAGCGCCAACTGGCTATTGCACGCGAAGCGAAAAAGGCTTATAAATCCCCAACGCCCGCAACCCGGCCTCCCCAGGATGATCCATTCAACAGCTTGTCTGCGCCTAAGCTGTCCGGTGAAGAAATGCCACCCATAGATCCGTCATATGAATCCAGTCGAGTGGAAAGGCCCACTTTTGATCGGGCTATGAAACCACAGCACAGAACCGAGGAGGGGCCAGTGCAACGGGTCCGTGATTTCTCACCCGTTGCGGGTCACAATGTGGTGAGTGTGTAGGAGGGGATTACGGACTTGTTGGGGTTGTTGACTCACATTGTCCGCCTATAAATAGCTAAATCAATAGCCAAGGGGTCACGTTTCAAGAACACCCGTCCATCGGATGGCCTCTCAGCCTCAGTTTGAGTCTCAGTTACTCGCTGTCCGCACTCAAAGCATGTCCAAACCACAGAAACGTAGAATTGCTGAACTGTTGAGCAAAAGAAGCCGCAGCCGAAAGAATTCCGCGAATGATTTGCGTGGCGGGAGTGAAATTCCAGCTGCCAGCAGCACCACCCACCACTTACAGTATTTATAGCTCCATCCTCCCACTGCGACGAGTAAAGTTCTAAGAATACTTCATGCCTACTCTCAATAACAATTGCATTCTGCTCTACACTCTTGCAGGGACGCGGTCTGACGGGCCTGAAGAACCTGGGCAACACCTGCTATATGAACAGCATTTTGCAGTGCTTGAGCAACACGGTCCAGCTGACTGAGTACTGCATATCGGACAAATACAAAGATTACATTAGCAGGAGCAACAGCAGGACCAACGGACACGTGATCGAGGAGGTGGCCGCACTTATCAAGGAGCTGTGGAACGGCCAGTATAAGTGTGTGGCCAGTCGCGATTTGAGGGTGGGTACACTCGGACTTCAAGATATTTATTCAATGCATGTTTAATGCTTCTATTCCCGTGTTGTTGCTGCTCTGTTTTCAGTACATTGTTGGCCAATATCAGCAGATCTTTCGCGGTTTTGATCAGCAGGACTCTCACGAGTTCCTCACCATTCTGATGGACTGGCTGCATTCGGACCTGCAGACGCTGCGCGTAGCCCGGCAGCGGGAGACCATGAGCGCCTCGGAAAAAGCCTGGCTGGAGTTCACGAAGGCGAAGGAAAGCATGATCTTGCACTTATTCTATGGCCAGATGAAGAGCACCGTCAAGTGCGTGGCCTGCCACAAGGAGTCGGCCACGTACGAGTGCTTCTCGAATCTCAGTTTGGAGCTGCCGCCCAATTCGAATGTTTGCCAGCTAAGCCAGTGCATGGATATGTACTTCAGCGGAGAGCGCATCCACGGCTGGAACTGCCCGAATTGCAAAACCAAAAGGGATGCCATAAAGAAGCTGGATATATCGAAGCTGCCGCCGGTGCTCGTGGTGCATTTAAAGCGGTGGGTCACCATCAACACATAAATATACGAATTTGCTTTTACTTCTTTGATTCCTTTGCAGTTTTTACGCGGACCCCAGCAATTCATGCGCCTATATAAAGAAGCAAAACTATTTGCGTTTTCCTCTGGAGAACCTGGAGATGAATCCTTACATTGCCCGGGCGGAGTCACGGGCAGGTACGCCCAAGACCTATCAACTCTATGCCGTCTCAAATCACTATGGCTCCATGGAGGGGGGCCACTACACGGCCTTTTGCAAAAGCGCCAACTACGGCAAGTGGTTTAAATTCGACGACCAGATCGTTACAACGCTGGATACCTCGAATGTGGTCTCCAGCGCCGCCTACATTCTTTTTTACACTTGGCTGCCGCCTATGCAATTGTCATTATGAGCGCCACTCCGTTCGGTTTCTCCCCCTCCAACATCGTCGGAGTTTTAAATTAGTTTTGATTTACGATTCCATTATTCGTATAGCCTCTTGTCTAGTCGCCCCCGCCCACTTATCATTTACCAATTGCGAATAACTGTTGCTCGTTTGTTTGTTGTTGCCGAAAGGATAGTGTTACGCAAGGCGGCGTATGTTAGGGGGTGTGCGGGTGTGTATTACGCGTACGTAATGGGAAATGATACACTTATGGGCGTGATTGTGTATTTATAGTTTATTGTATTTTGCAATAATATTTTTAAACCAAAAAATAAACGAAATTAAATTTCTTGTATATTAATTAAATTATTCATAACATAGCAGAGAATATTTTAACGTTTACTGAAGGGGGAAAAAAATATTTGTACGTAACTGATATATGTAAATCGGTAATGAAAATTACTTGCCTTTATTCAATTTTTTTCCGCTGTCCGAACTTAAATTATAATTCCCTGCAAACAATTATTAAGTTGCATGGCAAAGAACTACAACTCGGAGACACACTTGGGATTTTAAATTATCAAATAGAATAGATTTATTTATTAATTATCAAAAAACTCATTTAATGCAAGAGATGATTGTTTTTCCCTCTTTCGTAAATTAACGAGGGCACATGGCATGGCGACCACCGTCCACGGGCAGACTAACACCTGTACTGAAGCTGGCTGCGTCGCTGGCAAGGAATGCGACGGCCGCCGCCACTTCCTTGACATCTCCAGGCCGACCCAAGGCATGGGTGATTTTACAGTGCTCAAGGAACTTGGCGTAAGTCTCCTCGTCCATGCCGCCGCGCTTATGAATGTCGGTGATTATTACACCGGGATTCACGGCATTCACACGAACTCCTTTCGAGGCCAACTCGAGGGCCACACAGGCCGTGAACTGATCAACGGCGGCCTTGGATACGTTGTAAGCCAAGACACCGGGAAAGGCCCTTAGTCCACACACACTCGACACGTTCACAATATTTCCCTTGGTCTTGATCAGCTCGGGAGTGGCCAGCATGGTGAGTTGGTACAGCGACCGCACATTGGTGTTCATTAGGCGATCAAACTGCTCCAGGCTGGTGTTCTCAATAGAACCTGTCTCCAGGATTCCTGCATTATTGACCAGAACGTCGATGCGTCCGTACTTAGCTAGAGTGGCCGTCACTATCTGTTCCACCTCGGACTCCTTGGTCATGTCGGCCAGCAACTCCAAGGGGGCTGATCCACCGGCGGCTACAATTTTGTCAGCCGTTTCCTTCAAATTGCCGGCATTGCGACCCACTATTACCAGGAGGCCACCGAGGCCAGCCAAGTGGACAGCACAACCTGCTCCAATGCCGGAGCTGGCGCCGGTGACAATAATTACTTTTTCCTTGAAGGTTGACATTGACATCTTACAAAACGAGGATTGGCAGCTGGAGAGCTGGTAGTAAATCGATGCTAAATCAACCCTAACCCTGCTCCTTCAACAGCTTTTCGATGGAGTCTTCCTACGTCAGATCGGAAAAGCTTTAAGGTAAATACATATGTACATACATATATTTGTATATGATCATTATGATTATAATGGAAAAAATCAGCTGTTACCATACACTGTCCACTTATTTTGTTGATCTTCGCATGGTACAACTACACAAGGTAGTCCCGTCTAGTTCAAATCGTTAGGCTTAGGGGCTTGGCTTCTCGCTATTCATTTACACACATGCTATTGAAATTTCACTCTCACTTACAGGATAACCCGTCTCACTAAACTTTGACAGGCCGAACTGGGGCTTTTTTTTTGACGGGACTACCTTATATAATTGTATCATGGAAACTTGCTCAGCGATAGTGTGACCATTAGTGAGGGATGTAAGGCGTTCTTTGGGATTTTGGCCGTTAGGGCATACTGACCGGCAGGTAGCGTCCACGTATTAGATTCATAATCAACTTAAAATCACGGGCCTTTAGCCGCCCTAGAAAATGCCAACTGTTTGAATCCCAATCAATCGAACCACGATGATTCTGCCGGAGCGCAGCCGCTTCGTGATCTATGCCTTGGGCATTTTTGTCTGCTATTTTCTGTACGGCATTGTGCAGGAGAAGCTAACGCGGGGCCGCTATGGAGAGGAAGTGCAAGCGGACGGATCCGTGGGCGAACGATTCACCTATGCTCTGGCTCTGGTGTGGGTGCAGTGCCTCTGCAACTACGTATTTGCCAAAGGTGAGGACAGTTTTCTTTCAAGTTCCTGCGGGAAGGCCCACAAACCTTGAGTCTTGCAGGCCTTCTGACCGTGCGACCGCAGAAAGAGGACATCACCCATGTTGGATCCTACGTGGCCTGCTCGCTCACTTATCTGCTGGCCATGGTGTCCACCAATATGGCCATGCGCTGGGTGCCGTATCCCACGGCGGTGGTTGGTAAATCCGCCAAGCCAATTCCCGTCATGATCCTGGGCGTGCTTATTGGAAGAAAGTCGTACAGCTGGACGCGTTACGCCTGCGTACTCACCATCGTGCTGGGCGTTATCCTGTTTATGTACAAGGAAGGAAAGGTATCCAATTTGCCGGCAGAGACAACGATGCTGGGTGAGGTGCTGCTCTTCCTCAGTCTCTCCATGGATGGCTTAACCGGCGCTGTTCAGGAGCGCATCCGAGCAGCAAGTGCGCCGTCGGGACAGCAAATGATGAAGGCCATGAATTTCTGGAGCACACTGATGCTGGGCGTTGCCATGGTGTTTACCGGTGAGGCAAAGGAGTTCCTTTATTTCACACTTCGCCATCCCGAGGCCTGGACCCATTTGTCGCTGATTTCTGTGTGCGGCGTCCTGGGACAGTTTTTCATCTTTCTGATGGTCGCCAGCTTTGGGCCGCTGGCCTGCTCCGTTGTCACAACCACGCGCAAATTCTTCACCGTCCTGTGCTCTGTGCTGCTCTTCGGTAACGTTTTGATTGCCCGCCAGTGGCTCGGAGCGGTCCTCGTTTTCGCCGCGTTATTCGTGGACATGTTGTACGGAAAGCAAAAGTCCCCAGCAGCGCCGGCCAAGAAGCCCCCCGCCGAGGGTAGAGTGTCAGAGGAGATGAAGAAGCTGACTTCGTAGAATTTATTTATCGATGGCGTGGCCTGATGTACATTCATTACCACTCTTAGAGAAGACAATGGCTTTCGACTTTCTGTTAATCGTACAAAGGGTTTTCCTTAGCTATAGCGAACATATGACATTCGATTCTTGATCTGCAAAACCCAAAATCATTGATTTAAGGTAATTAAATTATTAAAGTGTACCAATTAGAAAAGGAACAAAGTTTTGGCCGGATCACAGAATCCATTGAACACAGGCCTTATCTTAAAATATAATAAAGACAAATGCTTTTGCAGCCATTTTATCATCCGCGTTATACGTTCATAATTACTAAAAAATATTTGAACGAACCATAAACCATGAAAAGGCAGAACTTTCTTATTTAATAAATCATTTGTAAATAATAACCATTGCAGTTTTATTAAATGACGGAGCTCTTTTCACTGCCGAATTGTGCTGCACGGGTGTAATGACTTCTTCAGTTGGACAACAGTCTTTAAAAATACTACCTCAGACATATTCCCTCGAAAAATTAAATTTTTTTTATATCACAAAGTTTAAACTTTAAAGCGCTCTTCTGAAAAATACCATTTTGAAATTCGGTGTACACGATAACTCAACAACTACTTAACTAATCGGTTCGAAATTTTGATCATAACTTTAACTAATTCTACAGGTACTCATGTCGAGCTATTTTTAATTTTTATTTTATTATATTTTTTATTTAACAAATTAACCACATTTTTTAGTCAAAAATCGGGGTTTTGACTTGAAATTTTGATCAAAAATCGGGAAACCAAATTTTACAAATAAAAACGTACGTGAGTACCTCGGGAACCTTTAACGAATGCAATATATTTTTTTGATATCATGGTTTTGTGGACAGTTAGGATGTACACCGAAAACCAGCTTTTTTGTGGGGACTCATGAGATTCACTATTACTCGTAGGCCTGTAAATATTTTTAAAATAAAAATATTACAAAAAGAAAATTGTTCAAATGTTTAGCTGTTTTCTTTGAAAAGTGGGCAGTTTTGCTCGAGTTCCGGTACTGCCACTCTTTTGAGTCTCGAGTTCTGGGACTGCCAGACTTTTCAGTCGCGAGAATAGTACTATCGAAATATTACAGGCTTGAACAAAATATCGATATATCCATTTGGAAGACTTGACAACCCTAAGTTATTACCCGTTGCATATGCGGTCGAAATTTTCCGAGTGTTTTTTTAAAATGAATAAATCAATTATTTTCCACGCGTATTATACAATAAATTAAATGTACGAAATCGGCAGGGGAAAGATATAATCACCCGTGTTGCCCCTCGCAAGGAAAAGTTAAAGTGCCGCGTAACTGGAAAAGTTCGACGAAAAGGATATGCTCGGCAACCGCGGGAAAATGCAATAAAACTCGCGAGTGTCTTCAATAATTTGCTGAAATTGTGCTGGGTGTGATTGAAAAGAATCAAAATTCAAAGGCACAACAAAATATTGCTGCTCGTTTGCATAAATCAAATAAAATAAATTTTCTTATTGGGTGAGTCGCGTTATTTTTGTTGCTGCTGCCAGCTGTTTGCCTGTGTGTATTTGCCCTGGTGACGTCCGCTCTCCTGTTGTGTGTGTGTGTGTGTTTGTGCATGAGTGTGTTTTTTAGTGCTTTGGCTTAATTTTAGCAACTAAATTCGATCGAAAGTGAGTGGTGCCGAAAGAGACACAAATAAAACAAAAGCCAACGGCGGGCAAGTAAGTGAAATATACTTATATACATACATATGTACATATGTATGTACACTCATTTGTGCAATAGCGGCAGATTGCAGGCGATGTAACAGTTTATAATTTGTTCACATGTTGTCAAGTCAAGAAACACAAAGTGAGAGATAAAGAGAGAAAGAGAAACACCCCCGCTTGCTTACATTCCCTTTTAGGGGTGGCTTTTCTTATATGTACATATGTATATACCGTTAGTAATTTGCCGGTTGTTGTCCTTCTTCTTCTTGTTCCTATTGAGAACCCCGTTTAAAAGAGAAGCCTGCAAAGTGCTGCTACTATCATCTCAAAAACCATTATGTAAAACTTCAAGGTTCGCCTTAATTTAATGACATACTCCCACTTATCAGTGTGGCGTCGGACGGAATAATTGTGGAAAAGTGATTTATGCTTGCGATTCGCTGTCCCTGTCCCTCTTTGGCAGATAGTGATACGAAGAGCCCCTTATCGCCCGCACAAGTTCAACAATAAAATAATGACTGCCAGGCAAAACAAAGAACGCATGCATAAATAACACATACCGGGCAGTGACACAAATGCACAAGAGTAAGAAAAATACAGATGCGCCATTCACACTGATAATATCAGTCATACGGCAAGAGAACGAAAAGAGAACGAGAGATGTACGCAAAAACGTGAAAGAATAAGAAAGTTCGAGTAAACACGCGACAGAATTTAATTCACACGTTAAAATCATGTGTCTCGTATATGAAAAAAAAAAACCTTTAAATCAGTATGATCGTGTCTAATTAGATTGCTCTAAGCATGTACTTTATATTACATTTAAGTAATAGCCCATTTTAGGGATTATCATCAGATAATAAAATGTATTAAATGAAATATAAATTCAGTTTTGGGTGTTAATTATAAAAGTGTGTGCATTAAAAAAGAAATTTAATGGTCTCCACATGCCTACATATGTACATATTTATGTATGTATGTAACTTACGTACGTAATTTAAATCAGGGACTGTAACGGTTATAATTAAAAAAGCAAAAAATTACAAAATGATTATTAAATATCAATTTTTATATAAAAATTACGCAATAACTTTTATTTTCAATTTTTAT
>JAEIIJ010017410.1:0-17497 GCA_018904815.1 Drosophila ogumai | reverse complement strand
AGACACAGTTTGGGATCGTATCCAAAAAGTGCCACTTTGACTCCCAAGAAAGAATCTGCTATCAGGGCTTTGTGCACGTTAAAAAACCAACGTTGGCCATATAAGAATGGCAAGGATGATCCATGATGTACGATTACTCTAGGAGAACTGTAGACACGAGAAAGAGAGGAAACTTTAGCATGTAAACTTTGTCTCCGGAAACTTTTATAAAAGTTTCTGGGTCATTGTACACGAACACAAGTCATCTGATATAATATGATTAATTATTCAGGATGCCGTTCGTCTTGAAGGTACTTATTTTAGGAGCATTTGAGACACAGTTTGGGATCGTTTCCAAAGGGTGCCACTTTGACTCCCAAAAAGGGTCTACGTTTGGGGTTTGTGTACGTTAAAAAACCATCTTTCGCCGTATAAGAATGGCAAGGATGATCCATGATGTACGATTACTCTAGAAGAACTGTAGACACGAGAAAGATAGGTAACTCTAGCATGTAAACTTTGTCTCCGGAAACTTTTATAAGAGTTCCTGGGTCATTGTACACAAACACAAGTCATCTGTTATAATATGATTGATTATTCAGGATGCCGTTCGTCTAAATTGTTCTGAGAGCATTTGAGACACAAGTGGAACGATTTCCAAAGTATGCCACTTTTGCTCCCCCAAGGAGATTTCTCGTATAAATAAATCGTATAAGTACATAACCCTGTCCTATTGTATGGCTACAGATCCCGGAGCCCCAAGTGAGGTCTACGGCTTACTGGGCTTTCGCTTTCGAATTCTTAAAGGCGGTGAGTCAGTTGCATATGATGCACAAAAGATGTGATAAACGAGCTGCAATGAATTAGCCGTATATTGTACGTGAGTGGGAGGGAGAGGGCGCGCTAAATGATTGGATGAGTGTGTCCCAAGCTCGAACAACACCCGAAATATCCCCAAGGGAGTGAGCGAGACGGAGCCATTACGGGGCTGATAACGGAATCGACACTGGTGATAACGGACGGGAATGCAGAGGGTAAAGTAGATAAGGAAAATGGTGGAGCCGCAATAGGGTCACATATTACGGCACTGCGAAAGTGGGGGCAATGGGGGAATAGAGAGGACAACTTACCCGGCCTGGGCATTGCGGTATTTGACCAGGAGCGTCTCCTCGATTATCCGATTATTGATTTCCAGCAGGATCATGGTTGTTGTTTAACTTTATTTTCGCCAAAAGCGATGACAAATTTTTATGACGTTGGCGCTGCTTCTTCTGCCGCCGCTCCCTGCGCTCTTTCTGCGCTAACTGTTTCTTCTGCTGCTGCTGCCGCCGCCGCTGGAGCTGGCGGTGTGTGTAGGAGCGAGACGGGGCGCTGCTCCAACTCACCAACACTGGCGCATCACGCCTGTGTCTATGTGCGTTTGTGCAAGAGTGTGTGCGGCGTATTAATGAATCAACAACAAAAAATGGGCGCTGATGTCGGCTTTTTTGGTCCGTCACACACACTCTCACTCACACTGGCGAATTCCAATGCTCACCCACACACGTACGCAAACCGCAGCACTGGGACAGTTTCGCAGAAAAACGACTTTTAGCTGGCTCCCTTGGTCAAATTTTAAGTGCAGGTTCCTCGCTTTGCTGGGCGTGCCGTAAAAAATAGGTCTCGGACCGTAATACTTATTAAATTATAACAAAACGTGGGTGAAAACGAAGCACGCTGGCTATGTGACAGCCAGATATCGATATTTAAGAGTATCGATATTATGCAAACGTATCGCACCATTTCACACAGATATCGTAATAAAACTAAACGTGGCTGGTCCCACTGAACAAATAGGCGCAGTTTTTGAATTCATTTGCACGTGATCCGTGTTTCGGAAACATTCGTTTTTATTAGCACAACAAATAAACATTTCGTAATTTATAACTTTATATTGTCAGTTGTAAGATTCAGTCCATTGATGTGTGCCGGCAACGTGTTGATTTACCTTCAATTAGGAAAATTTAACAAAATATTGATTAGGAAGAACACGTAACATGTAACAACTAACTAATCATAAGCTGTTTAAGTCAGCTCTATTGCACAGAAACATATGGTTAGATACTTACACAGGGTTTTTCCAGTGCTCTTTGGCAGCCGTGTCAATTGGCGACAGATCCTCCTTTTTTGTTTTCTTGGCCATAACGCGATTGCGCCAATTACTAATGGAAACCCTCCATCGTTCCGGCTCTCGAGAACCTTTAGCCGACTCGATGGCATCCAGTTTTGCAGACACTTGCTGCCACAATGTGTGAGCGGACTTGAGCTTCAGCAAAAGCACGCGGGTATCCTTCTCGAAATCTATAAATGCCTTCTTGTGCTCTTCTGTAAGAACATCTAATAATATATAATACATATGATTAGTGAAAAGGTAATTTTGTCAGGTAAATGCAGGAAATCTTACATCGGAGCGATTTCCTTGGCGACGAAAGTGCCTCTGCCGCTGCCAGCTTTGAGACACGTGATGGCCCTTTTTTTAATGCAAAGAAAAACTACATATAAGTCTATTTGAACATATGTAGGTCTGGTTCTAGAGAGGAATACTTACTCTGTGGCTCTAAATGGATCCTTTTTATACGTACCCTACATGTTTTAGTTATATTTTCCATAGTTTTTGAAAAATTCGACTGAGTAGCACTCGCCTTTAAAAATAAATGCATTTACCAACACGCTGTTTCAATTTGTCTTATTCGATGGAACGAGGAAAGTGAAACATAAAAGTTTTGGAATGTGTAAAAAAATACTTTACATAGCATACTAGCTTATTACCTAAATCACAGCAGATGAAAAAGTTTTGCAATAAGAATTGCTAAATAATAAAACCAATTGAAAGACCTGCAATTTTGACAGCACAGATTAAGGAATTTTAAAATTGTGCTTTTTATTTTAATTTATATTATTTATTGATTCATGTTCCGCCTAAACTTAATAAAATTATTCTTGTGTTTTGTGTGTTTTTTATATTAATTAAAATAATCTATTATTTTGTTTATTAATTCATGTTACACTTAAACTTATTTAAATTATTTTTTAGTATATTATTAAATTTTAATTTTCTACGCTTTAATGTTTATTGTAGAACACTTTTTTTTAGTACTTTTTTTAAGAAATAAATTTGAAACTGACATCATTTGATTTGATTTACCGTTGAGCGTGTTTTTAAATTTCAGTCCATGTCCAAACGAAAAACAAATTTATGGTTCATAAATTGACGAAAATTTTAATTTTATAAATTAAAAATGTTTTTTGCAGATATATAAAACTTAGTAGTAGTAGTAGTAATATTCATGAATTGTTGGCTTAACTGCAAAATAAATTAATGCAAAAAAAAACAGCTTTTTTAATAAATGATCCGAACATCTCAGGTTTATTATTGTTTTATTCCAACATTTTACAGCACTGTTTACTTAAATTGGTTTATTAAAGCTTTTTCCAAAGGCCAGTTAAGCTCTTTTAAGGCCCAAAGCGTTGGCAACTCTGTTGGCCACTTGAGAAATTAGTTGGCGCTGAGCTTTCGAGCGGACAACAGGTGGTCCCAGGTGATCGCGCTTCGCAACGAAAGTGATAAATTCCGAAATAAAAACAAAACCCAGAAACGCGCGCGGCTTGTTTGGTTTTTGCTGTTTTGTTTGTTGCTTTTCTTGAGCAATTTGCGGTGCTTTTTTGGTGCTGCTGCAACCGCGAGTGAGAGAGCGAGACAAAGCAAAGTTCGAGTTGATTTTTCGGTTTTTAATATGTGATGTTAATACACAAAATCGAGACAATCGAGAAAACGTGTTTACACTTATAATTCGCTCAAAGAAATTCAAATGGAAATGGAAGCTGTCGCCCGAGTGCTGATCTTAGTCACCGCCTGCCTGCTGACCCCAGCCACAGCTCAGGGGTTAGTATAACACAAAAACGCGCACCTGGTACTCCCACAGGTGACAGACATGGACATGACATCACTACCACTTGGCACTCCACTTGAAAGACAAGAAAAACAAATGACTTGGACAACGAACTAGGATAGAAGAACCCCGGGAAGAGATAATGCCGCCGATCTGTAATTAACAATGTGTAATCAAGAAATTAGCCCTGGGCTTTATTACTGTCATAATAAGCTGACAACACAAGAGCGAGGCGAAAAAAAAAACAAGTTAAGAGATGAAATAAGCCCCAAGCCAACGCGATTTTTTTGTGTTTTTTTCGGAGGCGCCTACGCATAAACTCAGGCTTGTTAGGGTGATGCAAGGTGCTGCCGGCAAAGGCAGAGGTTCCAAAAAGGAGATGCAAGCCATTGACAAAAACAGAAAAAAGATTATATAATTATTATTTTAAGGCAGATATTTATAGACATAAAAATACAAGGTTTTTAAGAGTTTAATTCGAATTAAATAGATTTTTAGGAACTTTACGTACTGAGTTTATTTATTATTTATATACATATATAGATATATGGCTGCAAGGGAAAAGATAATGAAAATATACACACAATTGTTTGCTTAGTTATTATCATTAGGAACTCAAATAAACAATAGTTTTTTATATAGAAATTTGCTTTGTACTTGAGTTTACTGGTTTAATATCTTTGGCTAGTTTGTTTAAGTTTTATTAGGTTATAAATTAGGTTTCCTTATTTTAAATATAGGTTATATTAACAACTATTAATAAAAAGCAAATTGTAATAAATATAGTAAAGGAAATTTCACATTTATTTACCTTACAATTACAAAATTAAATATTTAATAAAATTCTTAATTTGGTTTTAAAAATCCTACAATAACAAAATGTCCAGAAAAGCAAAAGTTGTATAAATTCCCAGGCAACTTTATAATTCCATAACTTTGTGCCCATTCCCAACAAATTCACTTCTAAGAAATGTAAATATTTCGGCAACTTTCAACATTCTTTTTTTTTAACAAAAGAAGACTTAAACTTGGGACAGAAGAATTACTAAAAAAATAAACAATTGTCTCGCTTGAATCACCCTGATATTGGTAGAGCGGAGGTGACACATAAACACGGATTGCCACTTGTGTACTCATTTCCGATGGCTCACGCTCACCTTGAGAGGCTGTGCTGACCGGTCGAGGTGATCACTTGGCGAATTTATACTCCCAGCCAAGAACCCTGATTGATTGACTCTCCGACACCTTCTGGGGCTTTCTTTCCTGCCTCCATGCGATCATTGAGTGCGAGCCAACCATATATGGGGCAGTCATTCAAGGCTGGATTTTGCCAGCTCATGTAGGTGAATTCCGAGCATTGGGAAGTCGGATAGGAACGTCGATCAGCTATGACATCCACCTGGTTACATTCGTTTAGCCAAAGGCAATCAGGTGAAACATCCCCGTGGCAAGTGGAAACTCGAAGCCGCCGCCAATTCAAGCAAAAAAGCGAAATTGTTTAAACAGTTTTTTGTTTTTAGTTTTTTTTTGCGCGAGGAAAACCTGTTTACATTTTTTGGGCTAACAAACGTGACATAAACACAAAAGAAAAAGAAAATCGCTGTTGCTTAGTTGTCGGTGGGAACAGGTTAGGCCGCCGAAAGGCTAAAAACCGATTGGAATTAGAACAGGCCGGGCGCAAACTGTGAATTACGCTGAAAGCTGGCACAGTTAGGAGACAGTCCACAAATTTTTCGCAAACTAAATTTAATTAAAAGTCTGACAAAAAAACGTACTCCCAAAAACGTGTGTTAAGTTAATGGGAAAAGGTAAAAGGAAAAATAAAATAAAACTTGATTGGGGAACTGGGACTTTTTTGGCAGAGATCTATATAAATTAGTTTCCTTCAAAAATCAAGGAATTTTGTTGCCTTTTAGTCAGAAGTTTGCCTTAGAGTGAAGGAATCCTATTTTACCCTAAAAAGTATATATATTTTTTAAGTAGCATCAACAGCCGAGTGAATCTAGTTTTGAGTTTATCATCATTATTTCGACGACTATACGCAGCAATTACCTATTGGTAAATTTTAATAAAATAAGCTAGTATAACAACACTTTCTTAGGTAACCCAACTCAATTATCTCATAATCTTTAAAATAAATATAATCTTATATATGTATTACACCAATAAAAAATAAAAATATTTAAATGGGAAACAAAAAGTCTTCATTCGATTCACAGCTGCAATTGTTTGTTGAAGAAAAAAAATTAATGCATAAGTAAAACAGACAAAAGCAAACCACAAGAAAAACAAAAAACCATAATAGTTATAGCTCGAGCCAACTCTGGCGTAGTTCCCCTGACCCCGGAGTCCGTCTCCAAGCCATTTCCGACAGCGTTTGATGCTGACCCGCCAGAGTACATTACCCCTTTCTTTTCGGGTCGTTGTGGGGCATTGTCTTCCGTTTTGGGCGCGTGAATGAATAGCAGGGGGAAGAGATCCAAGTTTCCAGATAGCATAACAGCATAGGTGTAATCCCCACTTATCTACGGGCATTAAATCTCCAACTACGACTTCGTCTCCCTATTTGTTTTTGCTTTTTGTGGCGGCTCTTTTTATGGTGGAGGTGTTGCGCGACTTTGGCTTGGGGATTTTTGTTAAAAAATATATAGAAAAGTTATTAAAATTTTTAAAATGTATATAAGCTTTTAAATTAATTAATTGAGAAATTTTAAAATTAAAATATGTTTCTTTGAAGCATTAAAAAAGTAGTTATTGTTTATTTTCATGTTGAGAATGAGTTAAGTCAGACTTTCTTAATGTTAATGTTATTTTTATTTCTTCTTGACTCTTAAAACAAACCAAAAGAGATTTAAATTAATATAAAAAATTTGTATTATTTTTATAGCCTTTCAGGTAATTTTTATTATAGTTATATGCTTGCAAAACGGTGAAGGAGCCATTTCCGACCGTATAAATTATATATATTCTTGATCAGCATAAAAAACTTAATCCAACTAGCCATATCCGGCAGAAAAAATTTTTTCCCCATTTTCCTAAAATTTGATAAGAGGTTACATCATTAAAAATGACAAAAATTGGCCAAAAATTTAATTTCTATGAAACACTATAAGGGTATACAAATTTCGGCTTCCCGAATCCTGTTAGTTTCCTTTCTTGTTTTTATTTATATTTATTTAATATTATAATTATTTCAGACTGTACTCCATCATCGCCCCGAATACAGTGCGTCCTAACTCACAGTTCCATGTGGCTGTCAGCTTGCACAATGCACCTGAATCCGCCAGATTCAAGGTGGGCATTCTGGGCAGCACCTACACGGACTTTAAAACCGTAGAGCTAAGACCATTTTCCACGCAGCTCTTGCACTTTGAGGTAAAGAACTCTTTTTCTTGGCAAACTCCCATCACTCTTATCTCATCTTTCGCCTCCCCCCCTAGATTCCCGCCCTAAAACCCGATAGGTATCGTCTGACCTCCGAGGGCGTTGGTGGCGTTCAGTTCACCAATGAAACCCAACTGCACTTCGAGGCCAAGGAGCATACGGTGCTGGTGCAGATGGACAAGAGCATCTACAAGCCCGGCGACCTGGTGCACTACCGCGTCCTCGTCTTAGATGCCAATCTGAAGCCTGCACGGGCCTATGGACGTGTCCATGTAGATATCAAGGACTCGGGTGATAATATTATAAGGAGCTACAAGGATGTTCGCCTGACGAATGCCATTTACTCGAATGAACTACGTCTTTCGGACTATCCCAGGTTTGGAACCTGGTCCATAGTGGTGGAGGTGTCAGAGCAACTGCACACGCAGACTTTCGAGATCCTGGACCATATCCTGCCCAAGTTTGTGGTGGATATCGACACGCCCAGGAATGCCATTTACAAGGATGGCAAAATAGCAGCCACTGTCAAGGCGCAGTAAGTTTAAATTTTAATTTAAATGTATTATTTAATTGATTGATTTCCCTTCTTCAGTTACGCCTTTGGCCAGCCCATTGTGGGCGAGGCCACTCTGTCCATTTACCCCACCTTCTTTGGCTCCCTGCAGCCCTTTGTCAATGATCTCATTACCCGCAAGGTGGTGCCCATCGATGGCAATGCCTACTTTGAGTTTGATATCGAGAATGAGCTGCACTTGAAGCAGGACTATGAGAGGCAGTATCTCCTGGATGCCTTGGTGGAGGAGAAGTCCACAGGCTCTGTGCAGAATTATTCCACGGTTATGACCCTGCACTTGAATCACTATCGGGTGGAGACCATCAAGGTGCCCAGTTACTATATACCCGGGGTACCCTTTGAGGCCACAGTGAGTTTTGGGGAGAAAATTAACTTTAAATAAATTTCTTAAAAAATTTATAACTCTTCTAGGCCCGCATAGCCCGCAATGATGGCGGTCCTCTGAGGGACTTTAATCCTCAGATCGAGGCTTATCTTACGAATGTCTATGGTAGCAGTGAGATGTACAATCGCTCGTCCTACAGTCTGGATGCCAGTGGCGAGGTTAAAATGAAATTCACAGTGCCCATAGGAGACCAGGATGAGTTCCATTCCATCATCGTTGATTACCAAGGTGTGATTAGTGAGGTGGGCAAGGTGCCCAGGAAACATCTTCACAGCAGGAACTATATCACAGCCAAGGTGTTGAATGATAAGTGGGTGTTTTATTTCTATTGTAAATTATATTATTTAATTCATTAAAATATATTTTAATTCTTAATGTAGGCCCACTGTCAACCAGGAGATCTCCGTGGTGGTTCGCTCTTTTGAGCCCATTAAATACTTTATATATCAGGTTGTGGGACGCGGCGATATTATACTCTCCCGTAGCGTGGATGTGAGTTTGGAATATATTTCATAAAATAATTAATTCTTTAATGTTTAATATATATTTTTTCTTAGGTAAGCGAAGGCACTTTCCACACCATCAAATTCCTGGCCTCCTTTGCCATGATGCCGCGTGCCAAGCTGCTGGTTTACACTGTAATAAATGGCGAGTTTGTTTACGATGAGCAGATTATACAATTGCAGGAGAATCTGCTAAATGCGGTAAAGTTTAAACAATAAAAAATATATTAAAATAAATAATAAAAGTTATAATTTCTAAGACTTCCCTATTTAGTAGCTAATTTCCTTTATTAAATTTAACCCTTGTTTCATATTTTAGGTCCAAATTGAGGCCCCCATCCGAGCCCCACCTGGTCAGGACATCGACATAGGCATCAGCAGCAAACCCTACTCCTATGTGGGTCTCATGATGGTGGATCAAAATGCCGCCTCGCTGCGCAGTGGCCACGACTTGACCCATCAAAGACTCATGGATGCCCTGCGTTCCTACGAGCTAAGTGATGTCAACTCACCTGTGGGTTCACCTGGCAAGGAATCGGGTGTGATAACCATGTCCAACACGGACTACTTTGTGGAGAAGGAGGCGGAGAGTACGCCTGCCATAGGACGTGAAGCCTCCACGGGTCCTGAGGAGGACAAACTGACCACCGTGCGCAAGACAGACATAGGACCCGCCCACAAGATCGAGGTTAATACCCTGCCGCCGGGCAAGGGTCGCTATGCCTTCTCCTACACACCCAAACCCTTCTGGCACAATCCGAGGGTTCATGTGATGCGGCAACCGGCGGACACCTGGCTCTTCCTCAACATCTCGGCGAGCAGTGATGGCAGGAACTCGATTCACCGAAGGATACCCAGCGAGATGACCTCCTGGGTGGTTTCTGCCTTTGCCTTGGATCCGGTTAATGGCCTGGGACTCTCCTCGCCCATGGGAAAAATGGAGACCTACAAGGAGTTCTACATCACCACGGAGCTGCCTTACTCCATCAAGAGAGGTGGGTTTGGATATAATATACTTAATTTTAATATATTTATTAAATATTCTCCTTTAAGATGAACTCATTGCCATTCCTTTTGTGGTGCACAACAACCGGGAGAGCGACCTGAGTGTGGAGGTCACCTTTTACAACTCCGCCCAGGACTTTGACTTTCCGCAACTGGATCCCAAGGCCACCGACAAGCCAAGTAACTTGATAAATTTAATGTAAATTAATTTATCTTATTTAATTTAATTTAATTTTATTTTCAGAAGTGGAGCTCTCTAGCCGTCGCTCTCTTAAGGTTCCTGGTAAAACCCTCCGCTCGGTGTCTTTTATAGTCACGCCCAAGCGAGTAGGTGCTCTGCCCGTCAGGGCCATGGCTGCCTCCTCCCAGGCCGGCGATACTGTGGAGCAAACCCTGCTGGTGGAGCATCCCGGAGCCACGGAGCGTGTGAATCGCGGCTTCCTCTTCGAGCTCAACTCGAATGCCAGGAACAGAAGGAACGTGACCATCCAAGTGCCCCGGAATGCCATACCCGAGTCCACCAGCATCGAGGTGTCGGCTGTGGGAGATCTAATTGGTGGCATTGTGGGGAATCTGGATAACCTGATCCTGCTGCCTACGGGCTGTGGGGAACAGACAATGGTCAACTTTGTGCCTAATCTCATGGTGTTGCGGTATTTGGGGGTTAGTCGAGAGATGGGTATGAATCCTCAAGAAGATTATTAATATGTTTTTCCAGCGCCTTCGCCAACTCACCCCGGAAGTGGAACTGCAGGCCACCAACAACCTGGCTGTGGGTTATCAGAGAATCCTGTACTATCGCCATGAGAATGGAGCCTTCAGTGCCTTTGGCTTGGACCCTAAAAGGAGTTCCACCTGGCTGACAGCCTATGTGGCCCGATCCCTGCGTCAGGCGGCTCCCTTCACCCAAGTGGACAGCCATGTCCTGCAGAGTGCTCTCGTGTATCTGGCCAGTGTGCAGTCTAGTAATGGTGGCTTCGAGGAGCATGGCGATGTCTTTGAGAGATTCGGCGATGATGGCATCAGTTTGACGGCTTTTGTGACGCTGGCGTTGATGGAGAATGTGGTAACTACGAACAGAGAAACCTTAAATGAAAGAAAATTAAATTTAGAAAATTAATTTTCCCCAAGGATCTCTACCCGGAGTATCGGAATAACATCAACAAGGCCTTGGACTTTATCACCAGAGGTCTGGATGGCTCTAATAATCTTCATGCCATGGCTCTGGGCACCTATGTCCTGACCAGGGCCAATCACAATGCCAAGGCTGCTTTCCTGCAGCGCCTGGACTCGATGGCCATACAAGGAGGTGGGTTTTGCTAGTTAAATATTAGAAAGTATTAATTAAATCCCCTCTTAGATGGTCTTAAATGGTGGAACAAGACTGCCCCCGCCGGTGAGCAGCAATCGCCTTGGTACAACACCACCCGTAGCGTCAATGTGGAGATCTCCGCCTACGCCGCCCTGGCTCTACTCGAGAACAACCTTGTGGGCGATGCCTTGCCTGTTTTGAACTGGTTAATGGATCAGCGTAACCCCAAGGGCGGCTTTGTGGCCTCCCAGGACACGGTGGTGGGTCTGCAGGCCTTGCTCACCTTTGCCGAGCGCTTCTCCAGTCAGGGCAACAATGTCCAGGTGGGTTTCCACTACGGAGAAGGCGCCGAAACCATTATAAATGTGAATGCTGGCAACTCACTGGCCCTGCAGTCGGTGGAGGTGAGTTATTAGCTTTTATTAAAAATTAGAATTGTTTAATAAATTAATTAACCTTTTCTTAAGCTACCCAACAACCTCAAGAACCTGAGCATCTCGGCCACTGGCCGGGGCATGGCCTTGGCCCAGGTTAGCTACAAATACAACACGAATGTGACCAGTGCCTGGCCTCGGTTTGTGCTCGATCCCACGGTGAATCGTAACTCTCATGCGGACTATCTCCATCTGTCGGCCTGTGCCAGCTTCGTGTCCGTGGTGGGCGAGGAGGAGCAGCGCTCCAACATGGCCGTAATGGAGGTTAGCCTGCCCAGTGGCTTTGTGGTGGACCGAGACACGCTGCCCACGCTGGAGTCGAGCGAGCGGATCAAGAAGGTGGAGACGCAGAATAGGAACACCAAGGTGGTGATATACTTTGATTACCTGGACAGGCGGGAGGTCTGTCCGACTCTGCATGCCTACAAGACGGTCAAGGTGACGAAGCACCGACCCGTGCCGGTGGTCATGTACGATTACTATGACAGTGGTAAGAGATACTGGTTGAATCTTTGAGATATATTCGCGTATCTAAGAGATATTTCTTCTAGCTCGTCGTGCCCGGCAGTTCTACAGGGCGCCCAAGTCCAATATCTGCGATATCTGCGAGCACGCCAACTGTGGAAATCTGTGCGAAAAGGCCGAGAAGCGGGAGTCCAAGCGTCCGGAAGACTACACGGCGATAGCGGGCCATAGTTCCAGTCCAGACTCTGTCCAAGCTGTGCCTGGAATGGTGGCCTTGGTCCTGGCCACGCTTCTCTGGAGGATCTAGTGCTGTTTAGACGATATTATATTGTTAATTTTAATAACCAACAAGGAAATCGAAGCTTTAACACACACAAAAAACCCACTCACATAGTCCGTAAGCTAGCCGTAATGAATGCCGTGAACTAAACCTGAGCTAAATGTACATCACATCGAAAATGATGCTAAAAGTGTTGCCAATAAAAGTGTTATAACAATTACTAAAAATATTGGGAAAAGTTTTTTAATTTTATATATTTACAAAAGAGATTTTTATAACAGCTTTGAGTAGGATATGAAATTATCTAGTAACCCGTTTTGGTACTCAAAACTTTCAAATCAAACTTTCTTGGTTTTTTCTTACATTTTCTTCCAAGGTTTATCACTCATCCGCCCTGAGGGTTTTGAGAAAGCCTTGAAAGTTCAAATTTAAGTCACTTTTTTGTACAGAAAAATTCGAACATTAAAAGATGTTTATGCATAAATTACATTATATAAATATAAATATATATTTATGCCACTCTTTTTGACTTCTTGGTTTTTTGATGCATTTTCTTCTAAAGTTTATTACTCATCCGCCCTGAGGACTCTGGAATATCCAAAGTTCACTCCCTTTTTTGACAGGAAAATGCAAAAATAAAATGACATAACTAAACAAAATAAACAGAATAAATGTATATTTATTTTTATTGTGACATTTTCATCTATCCAGTCGAGCTCTGAGCCTGCAGCCTTTCCTTGGAGATTCTCTCAGCATGCTAATTTCGAGGTACTACCTGGAGTGACTATCATGGCCAATCCAAATCCAGATCCAAAGGCAAAAGAAGACCAGCAGCCGCGCCTGGCAAAGCGTTTCAAAAGGGACACTGAGCGTGGCAGATGGAAGTCCAAGCACGAGTACATCCTGTCGCTCCTGGGCTATGCCATTGGCATAAGCAATGTCTGGCGTTTCCCGTATCTCTGCTATCGCAGTGGCGGCGGTGAGTTTGCGGGGGAGAGCAACCCACTCACTTGCCATTTCCGGCAGCCACTCAATCCAGCGAACTCAAGAGACAGACACACAAATGAGAGAGAGAGCAGCGAATGCTATTTTTAGGCGCGTAGCTTTCGAGAGAAAGCTGGGGAAAGCTTGCTGCATTTATGGAGGCCATTTGGACAGCCACTGGGCGACGCCTTCGATAGCTCAGCTGGTAGAGCGGTGGACTGTAGAGTTTCCGGCGACTTGGTGATGCGAGCAGTGGCAGGACTCTGGGCCAAACAATACCAACGGTCCCAGATAGCGCTTGCTCTTGTACCATCAGGGTTACTGAATCGCGATAAATGTTGAAATCCATAGGTCGCTGGTTCAAATCCGGCTCGAAGGATGTTTTTTTTTCTATATATATATTTTTTTTTAATTAATCTTTGTGGTCTCTCTCCATTTAGCTGCCTTCCTGATACCCTACATGTTTATGGTCATAGTGGCCGGCATTCCGCTGTTCTACATGGAACTGCTAATCGGTCAATTCTCAAGCACTGGCTGCACAGGGATGTTCCGGCTGGCTCCTCTATTCCGGGGAGCCGGCATCGCCCAGGTCATTGTGAACTCCTACTGTGTGTGCTACTATTCGGTGCTCATCTCGTATCCCCTCCGCATGATCTCCTACTGCTTCTTCAAGAAGGTGCCTTGGCGGGATTGCACGAATTCGTGGAACACTGATAACTGTGTCAGCATTGACCAGGTAATAATATATTGTAATTAATTAGGGAATATTATTATTAATATAATATTTATTCATCTCTAGCTGGGGTACCAAAATCAAACGGATTTCACTACTTCTTCAGAGGAGTTCTTCAAGTAAGTATTCGGGAATTCGACTTTAACCAAATTCGTATCATTAAAACCCATTTCTTTTAACAGCCTGGAAGTGCTTAAGCTTTCCTCGGGCATCTCTGACCTGGGCGGGATAGTGTGGCAGCAGTTGCTCAGCCTGTTCGTCACCTGGCTCATTGTGTATGGCTGCTTGGCAGGAGGTATCAAAACGGTAAGTACAGTTTTTATCAACTATCTGGGACTCCCCTCAACCCTCCCCCCCACCAGGTGGGCAAAGTCGTGTACTTTACAGTGCCCTTTCCCTACCTGCTGCTCCTGATCCTCTTCGGCAGGGGGGTTTCCCTGCCTGGAGCCTGGATGGGCATCAAGTTCTTTCTGTATCCCGAGTGGCATCGCCTCCTGGAACTCAAGGTCTGGGCGGATGCCGCCATTCAAATGTTCTTTGGCCTGGGACCCGGCTGGGGCGGGCTGATCAACATGGCCAGCTTCAGTGATTTCCGGAATAAGCCCAAGTGCGATACGTATCTCATAATTTCGATAAATGTCTTCACCAGCATCTTTGCCGGCTTCGTGGTCTTCTCCGTGCTGGGATTTCTCTCGTGTAAGTTGGCTATTCTCTTGATTTTTTCATTAAAAAATCTGAAAGATTTAATCCAACAAAAAGACAAGTCTGGCATACCCGTGGAAGATGTAACTACAGGTGGAGCGGGTCTGGCTTTCATCACCTATCCGGAGGCCATTACCAAGATGCCCATTCCCCAGCTCTGGGGATTCCTGTTCTACGTGATGCTCTTCCTGCTGGGCATTGACACTGTGGTGAGTTTCGTCTATAAAAAGAATCCTCTGCATACTTAGTTACTGGTCTCGGTTTAGTTTGTTCAACTGGAGGCCATTATGTCCTCCATTATGGACGAGATGCGGTGGCTGAGGCGATACAAGTATGTGGTGATCATGTGCACCTGCCTGATCTTCTTTCTGTGCTCCACCATAATGTGCACCAATGTGAGTTGATATCTTAGAGAGATTTCTTGCCTTTCCATCCGAACTCTTTGATCCTTTTCCCAGGGCGGCATGTTCATCCTGCAGCTGTTCGATTGGTACTCCTCGTCCTTGTCGGTGTGCGCCATCTGCATGGTGGAGATCTTTATGGTGGCCTGGGTGTATGGCATCAAGAACTTTATGCTGGATGTGGAGTTTATGATCGGCAAGAGGCCCGGTCTGTATTGGAAGATTCTGTGGCAGTGGGTAACTCCATTGATTCTAATCGTAAGCAGCACTTTTGTATTATTTAAAATGGGTTTCTCAATGTCCAGTTTGGGTTTCTTGGTTTCGAACTCGAGGGTGTTTTTAACTAAACTTCTTCTTAAGATTTACCTTGGTAGAAAATCTGAGAGTTAAGTCATACTGTAAACAAAATCCCGAAAAGTTTTTACTTTTTTGATACCCTTTAATAATCCTCCCCCTTCCTTTTCTTTTCAGTTCATGTTCATTACCACCATTGTCTTCATGAGGACCATCACGTACAACAACATTGCATATCCCACCTGGGCCATTATCCTGGGCTGGTCTACTTGCGTGTCCTCCGTGATGTTCATACCGCTCTACGTTGTTTACATCATCATCCGGAAGCGTGCCACGCTCAAAACAAGCCTGAAGAGACGCCTTAAGCCCATGGACTGGACGCCGGCGGATCCGGAAGATCGGGCCGCCTACGAGGCCTTTCGACGGGAGAGGAACATGCCAGGCTTTATGTCCGATAGCGACTCTGGCGGTCCCAAATAGCCATATAGTTTTTCGATATACATATATTTGTAGACTACGTGTTCCAAAATTTTTACAGCCAATATAGGTATTTGTATGGTTGAATCACTTTTAGTTGACCTCTTCGGTGACCTCGAACAGCTGGTGGGTCATCTCGTTGTTGCCCACAAACTCCTCGTACCGCTGACGGTCCTCCATATCCACGGGATACCAGTCGGTGGGTCGGCAGGTGCGTTTGAAGCGCTCACAGAAGGTGCCCGAGCTCTGGTAAAGGTAGAACAGCCCATAGCCGGGAATGGCGAGCAGGGGGAGGCCCAGCAGGAAAATGGCCAAAACCATGACTACCAGAGAGGAGTACGAGTGCTCGAAAGTGGCCACAAATATTCCCATAAGCTGAGTGGAAAAGAATATTATTTTCACAATAAAAAACTTAAATAGTCGATGACCTACCAAAGAAATACACAGAATAAATGGCGACATAAAGCGGAGTATAAACACCTTCCAGGAGGCAAAGGGTTGGCCCAGCATAAACTCAATGTCCCGCTGGAACCGCTCTCGTCCGTAGATCCACAGGACAACCAGCAGGAGCAGCAGGTGGAGGACACTGTGCGAGAAAATGGAATCAAGCGACAAGGCGGAGAAGAAGGTAATGCCGTGCTGGTGTTTATAAAAAGAAATTGGAAATTAAATAAATTACAAAAAATACTAAATTAAATCTAACTCACATTTGTGCAAAAGAAGAAAGAGCAGAGGGCAAGTCCGCCAATTAGGCCAAAGGTGACTTCCTGTTTCCGTGCTCGCAGCTGCTCGAACTCATCAAACAAGCTCTGCAAGATGGTGAAGATTTGGGTGGCCTGCCAGGGAAAAAATATATATTTAAAAAAACTACAGTAAAAGTTACATGTACAGCACCCACCATCACTGTAAGACTGGCCATCAAGAGCATGGTATAGTAAATAAACGTCCACAAGTTGGCCCATTCCAAGGAGGCCAGGACACTGGCACTGGACAAAAACAACATCCAATGGCTCATCACATGAGTGTCAAAAGTAGCCATCTTGACCTCTGCATTACGTAAATAAATTAAATAATTAATAAAAAATATTAAAGTAAATATTTAAAAATAAAAACCTTTAAAGTGATGCTCCAGCATGAAGGTAACCATCCCGAAAAGTATGTAAATGAACATCTGGCCAAAGGAAATGATCCAACTGTAGGACATGATGTTCGTCTGGAACTTATTGAAGCTGGACAGCGTAATCACACTGCCCCAGCCGGCTCCAAAGGCGTTCAGAACCATAATGAATGTGGATCCCATGCCCACCATATCCTGCTCATGCGGCGTTACGTAACGGAGGAGTCCATTGATGGCTCCCGGCAGGAAGAGGAATCTCACAAGGCAGACTAGGAGCAGGCCCAGTGTTCCCAGGACCATGTATCTGGAAAGCTTGCCAAACTTTGCCGTCTCTGAAAACTTGTAGAAGATCAGGGCAATCAGGCCCCAGACCAGCACAAAGTATCCCACAAAGTGCCAGGAGAGCTCGTAGCCTTCGTTGTTCAATACACTGGCATCAAAGTATTCCATGCTCTCAAAGTGGCTTCTAAAAAAAACATAGAATTTATAGCGGTAAAAAAAGTTTATTAAAAATATATACTTATTATAAAAAGACAATA
>JAEIIJ010017409.1:0-22443 GCA_018904815.1 Drosophila ogumai | reverse complement strand
GTCAGTGTATTTTCTAGGCTCGCACATTCTGTGTGTCGCGTGGGTGCGACGCTTCGCAGCGCTGGGGGTTGTTGTGGTTTTTTTTTTTTTTCAGCGAGCTGCTGCTCAAACCGTTAGATCTCGTGCCCATCGCTGATTTATTGCATCATATACTTTTCAATCCTTCTATGGATATTTTAAAGGGGAAACCTGAGACTCTTTTCGTTGAAATATTCAACACGTGTCGTCAATTAAACCGATCTTAACGACTCAATGGAGGGAGTCAAATAAGTAAGACAAAAAGTGGTTAATCATAACATCAATATTGACTCTCCCACTGAGCGAATCGGTGATGTAAACAAAAGCCGGGCCGGCACAATCTAGCTCTAGAATCGGATGGAGTAATCCCCATCGAGACAGCGCTCATCCATTAGACGTCGATCCCGGACTCGATCCGACTTCGATGCCGATTCTATCTTAATGCGAAGACAAATGAGCTTTCCGTTTTTAAGGTGGGAGAGAGGCTCCACTTTTGTTTCCGATCGAAATCAATAAAAGTGACATAAGCTCATCCACGGGCACCGTGGCTACGGCAGGCACCGTCGACCGCAAAGATCATATCAGATCGACTGAGAACCAGGCATCAAATGCGCAGCGCAAAAACATCACAAAGTATCTGAAACACACAGGCATACCTACAGAATCATTTCGTATATTTTTTCTGTGTCATCGCATAGAACAAATTCAATTAGGGGCCGGAGAAAGAGAGATTGCCGGCCGGTCGCCAGGTTTTCTCGGTCGCCGATGAGGAGAATTCTCGGTCGTGTGACATTGAGTGTTTGCGAGATAAATGACAGGTCTTGGCAGCAACTCAAACAGTCCGCTTCAGAATGTTAGCAAAGATTTTAGAAAGTGGATTTGGCAAGGGGATTAACGCGTTAAGCTTGGAACTGATTTGATTTTAAGAAGCGAATTAAATCTGTATGTCTTGTATAGTTAATTGAGAAAGATTTTAAATAAGTAGAATTCTTCTAGGGGCACTTAAAACTTTTTCATGAATTTCTTTTATGTTTGAGTGGTTTATTATTACCCTTACAAATGCATTAGACATCAAAAGCGTAATTACTAGCATTTGTTTTAGCCGCCAATTATCATTTAAGGCAGTCAATGCTTTACTAATATTTATTAATTCACTTTCAATTTTATAGCTTAGGTCAAGCAACGTTACCTTCTATAATATATATTTAACTATTTAAATACCTGCCTATGAAATTAGGCTTTTATAATAATAGTCGACCTAAATAACTTAATTAATTGAATCTATTAATATTTTATTACCCCATAATCATCTCTTTAAGGTTTAACCATGATTGGCAAACTAATCCACTAAATACATAATGAAAACTATGATAAATAATTGCATCATTAACACAATATTAACATTACAATGCCCCGTGTGAATTGTTCCCATGACTGCTATCAATTTCACGCCCACTGTACGCATTTGCACCTCGTGACTCAGTTTTAATCTCAAACAATGTTACAATGCTATTATTGTGTTTATTTTGGGTAACTCTTCCCCTAGGTTTTCTACGTTTTTGCGGTTGCATTGAGACTGTCAATCGGATATGGAGCGTGTGTCTGCGAAATGGAAAACCCCTCGATCGATCCATCGATCGATGGATCGTTTGGCAGATCGTTTGTTATATGGGCTAGTGGGTCGCCGATTGTTGACGGCTGCGGTTACGTGCCTGAATAATGTGCCACAATGGGCGGCTCAATTAAATGGTAGCAGCACTTGCCTAATTGGCCATAATTCTCCTACCCAAAAAACACTTTTCGGGGCAGCTCTATAATTATGATCGAGAGTTGAGAGTGGGCGGCAATTTGTTTTGTTTATTTTCGTCCAGCGCGTTGGTGTTCCAAAATAATTAAATAAGTGAGTGACTGAAGCATTTGTTTACAAAACAAAACGGTTGACGGTGGGAATTACAAGTTGGTTGTTCAGTTTAATTCAAATGATGTTGACTTTTTCAAGAATGAGAGTTGAGTTCTTTTTTTAGTGGAATTCGCCTTACCGACAGCTCTCGTAAAAATTTCTCGAGTTCAATGTAGTGCAAAAAAGTGCACTTAAAAGTGGGTGGGGTCAGTTTTTTATAAATTTTCAGCAAGAGAGTGTGGGTGCCCCATCGCTGCCATTAGATCATTGCAGTCGGTTAGTACAGATATACTATATAGAAAATCGTGTGGGTGTCTTAAGTGGTTGCAGTTGGTTCAAACCGGAATTACAGACGACTTGTTTGAGCCCAAGATGTAAACACGAATTTTTGTGCAATTTAAAAAAGAATAAAGTTTTGGGATGGAGAAGAACATATGCAATAAGAACGTCAATTTATGAACACAACCTCTGAGGTTTTTCCAAATAAAAAGAAAGCTTATTCTCATTAAACTATTTTCGCTAAAATTCAATATAAAAAGTCTGGAAAACTCACTTTTATATTTAGCTTTAATCCTATTTCCTTTGTTTAGAACCATCTTGATTTACATACAGAAACTTGATAATAAAAATATTTGCAAGGAGACAAGTTGTTTCAGTGTATGTTAGAATATTTTAATTATTTATATTTGAAATATTTCTCCTGTGTGACATTTGTTTAAATGGTGACGAGATATGTATGTACATGTGTACATAAGAGCCTCTGAAATTGTAAACAAATTTTCTGCAAATTTCTAGCGATCGTTTTTTGAGAAAAAGAAAATGCTTGAGCTCACAAATTTAAAATATTTAATGTGAATATTTAAGAGGAAATAAAAATATATCACATATTAACTAATAAGTAATCTTTGAGAATGTCATATACAACTTGTGTAGTAAAAAATTTATCATATAATGATAATATTTTCTAAATTTTTTGTATGTTTACAAAATAGCATAAATATTTATGTAAATTTACCTGGAATACCCGATTATTGATCTGAACAACTCACCTCTGGGTGGTGGCCCCGTCTTGGGGGCTGTGTTATTGCAGCAGGGTCTTCCGATCTTGGACACGGAACCCGTTGATCCAAAATTGGAAGGGGCCTTCATTTTGCTGGCGGTTGGGATTCCGGTGACTGACGATGCGGGAGTGGGAATATTTGATCTTGAAGGAGCGGGTATTTTTGAGGCTGGCGCCTCCATTGATCCTTCCGAATTGGTGGCGGGTTGTGGGGTCGGAGGAGCAGCAGCTGCCTCGCCCGTATCACCCGTTTCATCACTCATTTTTCACTACTTTTCTTAATTTTTGTATTTGCACTAAATTTTGCACTTATTGCTTGGACACACGCGTATTAAATGTAAACGATTTAAAAAAACTTGAGAAAATACGGATTAAATGTAGTGGATATGTAAATATTTTGTAAGCTTTAATGCTGATTACTTACCTTAACAAATGTATGTGAAATGTAAATTAGTTTAACTTTCCTTTTCCTATATAAATAAGTTGTATACAAATTTGGCTAGGTTTCGAACCACTGTGCCGGTGTTGTTGTTGTTTTATTCTGTTTTGGCGCGCACGTCGGCTATCTTGCTCGCTCGCTCTTGGCGGCCGCTAGAAACAGCTGATTGGAAGCCGATTTTTTCTTCATTCGCTTGAGCTTGAAAAATAAACAAAAACCGCTTTTGTTGTTGCTTTATTCGTCGCGGACTGCCTTAAGATTTCCGAAAATGCGGAACTGAACTTTTGAATTAATTATGCACACACTAAAATCACGCTCAAGGGTATTCTATTTATACAGATTAATAATTTATTATTTATATTTATTTTGGGGTTGTCGCTTGCCCTGATTTAACGCAATTTAAAGTAGATTAAATTGAATCAAATTGCTTATCAATTTGTGCATTCAAAACACACACACACACACACACACGCACTCAGCACTGTTCTATTCGGTTGTGGTTGTTGTTTTTGCTGATTTGACACAGTTTTAGAAGAAGAAGAGTGGGAGAAAGGGACGCGAAAGAACGAAGGGATGTCGTCGTATTGGTGTGTGTTTAGCGTACACACAGGTAAGATAAGCTCACGTATTCAACACTCCGAACTGCGGGAAACGAATTAAAAAACAACGCGTGGGTTTTTGTTAAATTTAAAACACTTTTTTTCGCACAATTCTTGTGTTGCGTTGGAATTTTGTTGTTGCACTGGCCTAGAGATGGGAATCAGCTGCGAGCAATGCAGCGCGCCTATCGATAGCAGAAAATATCTTTCGGTTGGTATTTATCTGTGGGACAAAAAAGGTCACACTGAAAATATTTTAAAAATGCGATCTGGTTAAAATTTTAATAATTGGAATTAACTGCTTTTATGATTATAGAAAACCTCAAAACTTGAGGTGCTGAGAATAATGTAACGATGCAAGTATACAAATAATTATAGCTATTTTATTGTTCAGACCTTCCAAGAGAAAGTTGTCATATCTAAACAAAACTATACAGTTTTATATAAAAAGGAAAAGACAATCTACGAAATTTTTATCAATATAATTTAATTTTAAATTCTATTAAAATAAGAATTTAATGTGTTTTCTTGTATTTTAAGTGTAGCTTCTTTTTCAACATTTTTGTTGATAATAATATTTAGCTTTTTTTTGCAGCCCTAGTGGCGGTTTAATTTATCGAAAATACCTAAACAAGTTTTCCTTCAGTGACGCATCTCTAGAAACTCATCGGTTTTCTGTTTTCCGCACTTTTCGGATTCAGTATTTTTTTTGATTTCGTTCTGTGCGCTTCGTTCGTTGCGGGACGCGTGTGTACGCCCTTGTGTGTGTGTGAGGAGGCGAAGAAGAAGAAGCAAGACGGGCAAGAAGGAAGCCGCAAAAGGAGAAGCCAATTCCGAGAAATCTTATCAATGAGCCAGAACTACGTGAAGAAAAATATCAAGATGCGTTTGTTTCAATAGAGCAAATTTAGTTTTTAGTTTTTTTCGGCACTTCTGTCCGCGCTTCTAATCGGTGCGTGTGCTGGTGTGAGTGCTGCTGTGCTGGTGTGTGTGTTTGATTGTCACCACGCCTACACGCACGGGAAATGGCAGCAACTGTTTACCAACGCCTCCACAGCGGCGGCGGCGGCAGCGCGTCGGCTTCCTTTCCAGGAGGAGCGGCCCCCGGAGCAGGAATGACTGGATCCGCAGGCAACACCTCCTCCTCCGCCCTGCTCAGCCACTCCCAGCTAACGCGGTCGCTGGAGCGCATCCTGGAAGAGGCGCACTTTAGCGGCGAGCTGATCCTCACGAACCGCAAGCTGAAGGACTTTCCCAAAACGGGCACCAAGTACGCACTTACGGATACCGTTATAGCAGGTGTGTACCTTAATTTCAGAGTAGGACTCCTGCGGGGTAAACAAGGGGAAAAGCCAATTAACACACAGGTGTGTCGTTGGGAAACATCTGGAGGGCCAGTAATTACAAGTGGGATATATTCTACTCCGAGGAATGTGTTTGAGTGCAGCTTTGTAAAGTACCTTACAGGTTTTACTGAATCATTTGTTGTAAGGAATTTGTTTACGAAAAGGACACAAATGTATAATATTTAAACAGTAATTTAAGCTGAGAAAGGCTGCAATTTAAAACCCACCAGGTATTTCAGTTACAAAATGCTGAATTTAGTTGACATTACAGAAAACTCGACCGGCGGGGAAGTTTATGCAGGTATTTCTCTCTTAGGGTGCGGCTCTGAAAAGAGGTGTGTTGTCGGTGTGTGTGCTAACCAAGTTTTCTTATCTCACAGTTGCAATTGCGAATTTTCCCTTTGTAGCGAGATGAAAATCAATAATCTGCAGTAGCAGCAGCCGCCGAGGTTCTCCCTTTTTCCACCAGCTACTCTCTTTCTCTCTCCTCCTAGTCGCTCCCATCACCCCTCCCGCTTCCTCTCTTCATTCGCCTGCGCTCAAGGACAATAATTATCGCCGTTTTCGCTCTCTTCCACTTTGCACTATCCTGGTTATCCTTCTTTTTACTTTTTTTTCGGTTCGCCACTGCAGCCGGCACGAAATTTCGTCGAAGTTCAACCAACTTTTGTTTTTGTTAGGGCCAAATAATATGCACCAGCGGGGAAAACGGGAAATGGGAAAAGGGAAATACCAAAACCGAACCACCCCCGCCCAAACCCACCGCCCACAGACGAACCCCGCCCCCTTTTACAGCTGCTGCTACCCTCGAACAGATGTTCTCGCATCGGGACATGTCTCTCATCGATTTTCACTTGGGTTTGTTGAATACACATACAGTGAGCGCTCTGTAAAGTGAATACTACTAATTATAGTTAGTTAATAACACTGCAGTTTCTAAATTCATGAAACCCTAAAAAATGAATCCTTAGTTGTTTACATAAAATAGAATGTTATAAAATTAGTTTAAATTTAAAGCAGGCCAGCACTGTATCGGGCGTTTACTGTATGTATTTATTTTTGTATATGTTTGGTGAAAATATCAGGATTGGAAGTTAGTGAAGGGAATTATTTATTTTTGGATGCCAAAGATTAATTGTAGCGCGAGGTGGAGATAAAAATAAATTGTGTCATAAATTGAAAACTAATTTGGTAAAATTGAACACAGAGAATGCTATAAAAATACATTTCTGTTTGTGAGTTAATCAATCATCCGTCAATTGTTAATTAACAAAAATAAACAAAGCATAAATTTTGATTTTGATATTTCTCAATTTGCTTGAGATTAATTCAATTGCTGAGATAAAATAAAATTGAAATGGAAATGCTAAATAAGTTTGAATGAATTGAATTGAATTGAAAATATACAAATATTCGAAATTAAGAAACCTGTCGAAAATAAAATAATAAATAATACTTATAAATCACCAGTTTGAAAGATGTTCCTTCCCCTAACCTAGGAAATAACTTTTCCATTTCCTTAAAATACCGTTTCGCTTCCTTCGCGTACGTGACTCTGTCTGTGAAATAAACTGCGACAGTCAGTTCGTCCGTATCTTATGGTCACGCGCTATCAGCTTGAAGTGGGGAAAACTCTTGCCTTCTTTGGAAAACCCCTTCCCAAATCGAGGCTCGAAGTGCTTCCGGTTTTTGGTTTATTTTTCGATGAAGTTTCTTGTGTTTTCTCACTCCAAATTGAGTCATCAGCTGCGAGGGCGTGACTAATTACCAATTAAAAAGCCGTATTTGGTGTGAATGAATGCGGTAGAAATAGGGGGTAATGTAGATAGGTTGAACCTCTCTGTAAGGGTTAATCTATGGGGAAAATATTTGTAAATACGGCCAAGCGAAAGAACCTCTACAAATTGCCTTTTTGAGAACAATAAAGCCACCCTCTGCGAAATGCTTGGGGAGGTACATACATACGTAGACGTTGAGAGGTGGCAACAGCTCTTAGCCCTAATGGCTGCAACCACAATGTCCCACACGAGCCAAGTTGCAAGGGTTTCGAATTTCCAAGAAATCAATGAGTCTGCAGGAAAGGAAAGTCAAAGGAGAAAAAAATAAATGTGAAATACAACCATTTTTCTTTTCTTTATTTGCACGCATGTTTTGCAACCCCCAAAATGGGAAAGCACATTTTATAAATGGGAGAGAGGCGCCTGCCTGTCAGCATTTCCCAAAATCATTTGTTGTTGTGGCTGGCACTTTACCTCCCACTCCCACTCCCACTCCCACTCTTAAATCCCCCTCCCCTTATTTTAAGCAGTGCATTCCTTTGGGGCGTTTAATTAAGACGCGTGTCACGTAAATCAAACAGAACCATATACAAAAACCTAGACAAAGGCCGTAAAAAGAGCCGATCAAGAGGAGCGAAAAATCAACATGACAACAACGCTGCGGCAGGAAATTGTTTAAAATAATTGCAACGAAGAGGAAAAAAGCGAAAAACGGATAAAAATTGCAGCTGCCTCTCAGGCATAAATTGTGGGAAAAGAAGCCGAAGTCAATATAAGAAGCTAGTAGCAGCAGCAGCAGTAACAACAGCAGCAGCAGCAACAGCAGCAGCAGCAAAAGCAACAGCAGCTGCGCAGAGACAGCAGCAGCTGATTATATGTGCTGGCAACTTGGCTTCTTTGTGACGGGGATTTTCCGCAGTCAGGAAAGTCAGAGAATTATTTTACCTTTATTTTCTGTGGATTCCAGGGGCGAGCAGAATCGTTTTTCACAAATATTTAAAGTTATTGTAATTTATGTGGGTTTCCAAAAAGAACTTTATAACCTGAATTTAATTTTAATTATAGATTGTATGGAATCTAAACCGAAATTGTCGGTTTTATGAATTTTTAATGGAATATACATACCTAGATTATATTGCTTTAAGATAAGGCTTTTCCTTTATGTTAGTGAGTTCTAAAATCCTTTTTATTAATACCACTTTACACCACTCCGATACTTTTTTTTTATTGTGGCTGAGTGAAATGTCTGCCAAGTGACCGGGAAGAAGAAATCTTTTATGTTTTCGGGAAGTCAAAGTCCCGGCAAACAAAACAACATCAACAACAAACATGGAGCACGGGGGGAAAATGCTTTTGTCGTGTGTATCTGACGCGTATATATTTTTGTTGTTTGCATTGTAAATATGATGGAGCATAAAAAGACAGCTAGTCTGCTTTTTTGTACTTTTATTACTATTTATTCTCTGTCTGCCAGCAGACAAAAGAGGAAATGCGAGCGCCGCAGCACGTCGCTTATCTCCAGTGCCTCTCAAACTGCACGGTTCATGGCTTGAATGCGCAATGCTGTAAAAAAAACTAAAGAAAAAATACAAACTGAATACAAAGTGCATCAGAAATGAAGATGGTATCGTCATACAGTGTTTCCAGGAAAGATCGATAGTAGAATAGAATTACAGAAGAAACTGATACATCTGTGGAAATAAATGGGCTGCTAATCTTCCTATAAGCTGCTTAAATAGCAAAACTAAGTGAAAGGCGGACATGGTAATTAAGGATGGTAAACTAATTTATTTTCGCTTTAAAGTAGTAATGTTTGTGAGGGGAAAATATAACAAAAATTGATCATATCATAGATTTATCTATAATAATAAGAACACTGGATTTATTATTATAAAACGATTTGCTATTCAGGGATGTGGGAATCACCGGCTTTAAATTAAAGCAAAAAGACAGGATCGTTATAACATAAAATGAATATGAAAACGTTAATAGGCAAGTGTAAATCATCTGAAAATATGACATAAATACTAAGGAAAAACCTAGTATATAAAACATGCACATTTTGATTTATAATTTTAATATTTTCAAATATGATTGAAAAGATTTGGTGACCTTCAAAAAGCCAAATAATATTTGTTTGAAAATACATTCGACAGCCAAAACTGGCACATTCTGTTTTGATATTCCCACAATAATGTACTTTCTTATAGAATGAGTTTTGGTAAACAAATTATTCAATGAGGGTGATACCCATATACACACAACAGCAGACAGCATGCGCATATAGTTTACGTGCCCCCTTATATTATATTCCATTTCTAAATGCACCCTCATTGTGCCCATTGCCGGCTAAAAATAACATCAAAAATTATTTCAGCGATAAACTGCAATTTTCTTGCCTTCCCGCTTGCTTATCGTGAGTTGAACGAACGCCTTGTGCAATTAGATATAGCCACACCAATATCTACATTTATTTATGTGCATAAATGTTTATATGTACATACATATCTTGGCAATATCGAGGGCAATGCAAACTTGACACACATTAAGACGAATTATGCATTGAGTCATTTTCATTAATTTATAAGTCTAAGCATTTTTTAACAAACAGCCAGCCGGTCAGTTCTTCTAGCTGCTCAAATTGTTATTGTGCCAGTTGCTTAATTGCTGTGCACAGCACGCGCTCGTGAAAAGAGACGGAGAACAAAAAGATAGATCAGATTACAACCACTTCAGATACAGTAGATACTCTGTAGGTGGAATTGAAAGAGATTTCAGAATTGGTAGCTTTATGATGGAATTGGAATTGTGTTAATTTACTTTTAATTATAATAATTAAAAAAGCCACCTGGCTACTGATGGCGAATCAGTATCAGTATCATCAGACCTCAATGAATATTTTGTTTCCTGAATAGTAGTTAATATTACTTATTTTACAAATCTTTAATATGGTTTAGCTGAAGGAATAACTCATTTAATATTCATATTCGAGTAACTACTGTAAGAAAAACCCGTCTCTTGTCTTTTCTTTGTTATGATCTCTCTTCTAGCCTGTGTTTGTATTTACTTAGGAAATGTGTAGCTTAGAAATCACAGCTGTTACATATTGAATTAGAAAGAAAAACATTCATCAGCAGCAACAAACACAACCAAAAATTTTTAATCTGCTTCCAAATATTTTCAATATTTGTTTTCTTAGATGTTTACACTTGGCCAGCACAGACTTTTTGTGTTTGCTTAGTGATTAAACGAGCCTGAAGAACAGGATGGCGGAGAAAAAGAATTTCTACGCGAAACTGCACTGTCTAAAATAAACAGCAAGTAGAGCAGACTTTGCCGGAAGAGAAAAGAGGGGGTGTGAGTGTTTGTATTTGAAATTAAAATCCAAATCAGACTGATACCCTGACTGGGTGTGAGAGTAAATGTATAAGTTTGATTGCTTCCAGCTTTCAATATCAGAAAGCAATCAATCGATGACAGCAAGAACCAAGCGCAATTTTCCATATTATTTATTTTGATTAGTTCGACGAAGTGCGCACATAGTTGGGACATTGCCCTATATATGAAAGTGATCTCAAGTGGTTTCCAGTGTAATATAATTGAGTTAAATAAATAAATACGTAAAAATGTACGACCAAGAATTCTTTTCCAAAGGAGATTCTTGGAAAAATTATAAATGGGATTGGGTTTCGGTTTCGAGAAATTATTGTTGAAATTATAGTTATACAAAAATGGGGATGTTTGGTTTGAAATATAAGTACTTACTTTAAACGTATATATTTACTAAACACCATATTTGCAATGATTTCTATTTCTAATTATCAAAAGTAAGCATATTTGAAACATATTTTCTTTAAAATTTCCCATCTTCACATTTGTAGTTCCATAAATTTCCTGCTGCCTTGTAATGACTCACAATTTCAACGCCCCACTCTAGGCCCACAATGTCAGCAATAAAACTCAAAGAAATTAATTTCAATAAATCCATCAATGGAATCCACTGTAGCCCGATGGCTGCCCCTTCGTTTGCCTAATGGTCAGTCAATATTAATGAACGGACATGTAGTGGCGTTCGCATCGCCACTCATATTCGGCAAAGCCAAAAAAAATTAAGACCCGAAGCCAAATAAAGTATGGACTGGTTGGGGTCGCTGCCTCTGTGGGCACGTGCTCTGTCGCTGGAGAAGCCGTCGCCCACATGGCTAGACCAGAGAGATGGAAGCCAGAGAGAACTGGGAGGAGGGAAAGAGCAAAGTTCCATTTGCCAATATCGTAGGAGAGCCATCAATTTAATTTTTCGTTGCTTCCGGACTGGGCCCACGCCCTTCAAAGTCCCAAATGTCAGTCAATGTCTGCCACATGTGTCCCTTTTTTATGCAATACCTGCTGGGTATGCAGGGAGAGTATGAACTATATAAAATAATATTTGTACAAAATAATGTTCATACTTATATATTATTTTGTAGATACTAAAAACATTTACAAATGTAATGTACACTGTAGGGAAAATGGTTGTGGCTTTCTTTACTGCATTTTAACCTGCATTTTTCGATAAGATTCTTATCTATGTTTATGGCCCGTAAATGCCTTTGATCTATGCATATTTTGTGAATATCTTATCAAACATTATACCTGAACCATTTTGATAAAATAAACTCTTATCAATGTTAACCGACTTTGTTATGAATATATGATAAATTCTGTTGATGTATCTGCTTGTTGACATATTGCCATTTACTATTATATAATTTTTATATTAACGATAAACTTTAATAGAAGGTTTTAATATTATTTTTTTATTTTATTTTTTTTTATTAAAGCTCTATTTATTTTGCCTCAATTATGACCTGAAGCAGAGATTTTAATCTCGACTTTAATTATCAAAATTACCTTTATTGTGGCGGGTTCGTCCTGCATATATTACTTCAATGGTGTCATAGCTCAGTCGGTTCCTGGCTTTTCGTTGTTCCACTTACATCATAATCTCGCTCCATTGTCATGCGTGTCGTCCGACTCCAAACGTTGACTTTGGGAGTTGCTACAATCCTTGTCGGTTTCAAATCCCAAGCCGCACCCTTTTGACTGGCGGCTTTTTGGTTAAATGCCGGCACTTTTGGTTTGAGGACAATTTCTGCAATATTTATGACTTTATGCGGGGCCTCAGGTGGGCAAATAAACAGAAAATTAAAAAAGTCAAAACAAAAACTGTGATGGCACTTTGAATTTTTTGCAGCGTCAAACAATTTGATTTATTTGGCGAGACGTAAAAAACACATTTTCGCCTGTCGCATTGCGTTGAAGTTGGCCAAAAGCCAGCTGGGAAACATGGGAAAGGATGCGGGGAAATAGAGTGGAAACTCTTGGAAAATTGCCAGCGAGAGAAAAAGCAGAGCAGAGTAGAGCAGGTGTGTGTGGCTAGAGATGAAAATATACATCGTCACGGAACAGGTTCAAAGTACAAAGTCGGCGGTTATTCCATTTTGTCCTATATTGATGCCTCCGCTTCGGGGAAATCCAATTTCCGCATCCGCATCCTCGAGGACAACTTTTCAACTCTATACCGCCTCACACCCAGCGTCATTGGCCGCATAGGGTTTATTCACATTTGCCAGAATGCAAGAAAAAAAAAAAGGATTTTTGCACTATGCAAAAAGGCATATGACAAACTTTACTTTATGGAGATCTTTTTCAGAAAAAGACTCTAAAAAAATTTATTTATTATTAAATTATAAATATTTCTATGATTAATTTATATTTTAATTGTTATAATTAAAAGTTTAACCTATAGATTATTATAGCTTTTCTCTTAGTGTAAGGCCCCAGTCTCCATTGTGTGTTGCATCATTGTGAGCTCATATAGTATGCAACATCATCAGCAGCAACTCTCCATGTGGCAGGTTAATGTCTAGAAGCTACCGAAGTCAAGCTCCCATTCATGCAACGCCTTTGTCCTGGCTCCCTGGGAATATAACTTATGTATATAAAATGATACAATGACTGGTCTGGAAGGCACCACCGCCACCGCTCAGTGCGTAAATCACATCCCGGCTGTCGCCAGTCTGCCGCCAGTTAGTCAGTCAGTCAGTCAGTCAATCAGCGTAGCCAGTTTTTCTCTCCCTGAAATTGTTCATTTCTGGTTTTCACTGTGCAAACTTGCCAGAAGTTGCGTCAAAATCGTAGAGAGGTGTAGAGCATAGCCAGACGGGTCCGCGGTTCGTAAATTTTTACGATTCGGCCATTAAGATTCCCCAAATTCATACGCACTGTTTGCCAAAGTGCTTGAACTACTTAAGAAACTTGAAGTGAAATCATTGACTTTAAAAAGGTTAGTATTTGCTTGCACGCTTTGTACTGTCTTGGGTTTTTGATTTTAAATTAAATCTGAGGTGAAATCGAAGTATAAACCTATTTGCAGGCGGGTTCCACTGTAGGCACAGTAGGCTTTCAGTTAACGTCGTTACTAAAAATTTCAAAATAAAATACATCTCCAATCCATACTCTTCAAAGTTAATTCCATCTTTTTACCAACAATGAAACTTCGACCTTTAAACAAGAATTGGCCAGGCGACAACTTGGACCGTATGCTAGTATTTGCTTGTCTTGGACTTATTCCTGGAGCTTACTATATTCTCATGATGAAAGTGCTCCCTGAGTTGCTGGACTACGGCTCTGCCGGCTACATACTCCTCCAACTGCTGGGCATGTTCCTATTTTCAAACCTGATGTCCAACTTCTTTATGTGCTTGCTGGCAGATCCCTCCATTGACCCGAAGACAATGGGGTCTCCACTGGAGCGGGGAAAAAAGCATAGGGAGTGGCACGAGTGTAAGAAGTGCGATATCTGGGCTCCACCGCGATCCCATCATTGCAAAATCTGCGACGTTTGTGTCTTAAAGCGAGATCACCACTGCAACTTCACCGGTTGCTGCGTTGGCCATGCGAACTACAGATACTTTTTCTACTTTGTCATCTATATGCTTATCTCCTCACTAGTGGCCTTTATAGCCAGTCTCGTCTTTGTTTATTTTCTGCGCGGAGGCAGCTACAAGTTTGTTCTGTTACCATTTGCCAATGGGTTATATGATGTCCGCGAGGTTTTAAATGAAAAAGGGGAATTGAATGTGAAGGAGCTACTTAAAAGCGTGATTCCCAGTCAATTCGAGATTGTGTTTGGAGTGCTCTTCGGTTTGAATTGGATAGTCCTTTTCTCAGTTATATGTTTTTTGTATCAACGTTGGCCCATCCTGATAAGCGGTGTGACTTGGTACGAATTAAGGACACAGAACTTCAGCTATGATCGCGGTCTGCGTTCGAATTTGCAGATGATTTTCGGAAGCCGAATGAGCTTGACTTGGATTTCCCCATTTATTTCAAGTCCCTTGCCGCATGATGGCATCCATTGGATGTCAGAAGATGAAGATGATGGCAATGGGAACTAATCTTATATAATACATTACATAACATTAAATAATTCGAATTAAAGTTCTGATATTTACAAAAATTTAATATTTTTTTTATTATTGAAAACAGAGCCATGTCATCCTTCTTAATGTAACACTTAATAAAACCTCTAAGTGCTTAATTATTTAGCAGCCCACAGAAATTCCTTAACGAACTAAATCTCTTTCGTTCTACACTCTTATCGCACCTCGATTTCCCCCATTTACAAAAAATTCTTAATGTTGCATTTTCCACGTATTTTTCTTGAAACTTTACGCACAATTTAATGTTGACTACGGACTGCCTTCTTTGTGTTTCTACACAGCAAACAAAAGTTGTATATATTATATACTAAGAAATAGCCTGGAAAATATATAATTGTTCCCAGTGTGCCTCTTCCTGCTTTGTTTTGTTGGTTTATACATAACCCGCTGTGAGCCCACGCCCCCGCCAAGCCACAGTTTTCGTTCTGTTTGCGCTCATTTTGCATGCAAATTCATTTAGTAAATTAATTGCTCACTCCACACGCAGTTTGCCCAGTTTTTGAAATTCTCCCGGGGATTTTCAGAAGGGGGTATATTGGGTCTTCTGTAGAAATTTGTGTAAAAAGGACTGCGAGTTTATCAGCTTTTGTTTATTTATTTATGTATAAATATTTATGCGATAGAAGTCAATAAATTGCTAAACGAGGGATTTTATCAAACAGAAAAAATCGTTAAGAAAATATGGTAATTTTTGATGTATCGAAATTTTAAATATCGAATAATTTTGCATTCTAAGTTAAAAAATAAATATTATTAAAAATATAAAACAATTTCTCTGTGTATTTTAAGAATATATTTAAAACAACATTTGATATTGTTGCGATATATTACATACAAATATTTATTTATCACACATATCTCGCAATGTTAAAATACAGATTTATCGGCCTTCGTTTATAATTTTTTCTCTTCATTAATTTGTTTTCTTCATTATTTTGAAATATAAAGCATCAAGTAAAAAATACTTAATAATACCTTATATATCTTGTAAATTAAACCTTTTATCAAAGGGCATCAGCACGTCGATTCCCTTGTTAAATTTGTTCTTTTTGTACTGGTGTTTCGGAATGGGCCGAATCAAATTGCCGGAGATTGAGGTCAGGCGCTCCACTGTGGCGTGGAGTGGAAGTCTAATTGGAATGGGAATAAAAGTGCGTGTCAAATGGCGCAAGGGTTCGGATTCGGGTTCACTTAGACCACATACCCCCCGCTGAATTCACAATTTATATAATATATTCCCTCTGCTTCCGTTCACAGATCTTTCCCGAAATCGATTCTGTGAGCTGCCCGAAGAGGTGACGACGTTTGCCTTTCTGGAGACGCTGCTGCTGTACCACAACACGATACGCAGCATTCCGGAGTCGGTGAAGCAGCTTTCGTCGCTGACTTACTTGGATCTCCGCAGCAATCAGTTGTCCGCGCTGCCGCGCGAGATATGTTTCCTACCCCTCCAGGTGCTGCTCGTGTCCAACAACCGGCTGTCCACCCTGCCGGATGAGATGGGACGGTTGGATCAGACGCTCACTGATCTGGATGCGTCGTACAATCAACTGGCCAACTTGCCTGTCCGTCTGGGGGAGTTGAGATCGCTGCGGTCGCTTTCGCTGCGGAGCAATCACCTGATGTATCTGCCCAGGGAGCTGACCTGCCTGAGCCTGGTCTCGCTCGATGTGAGCAACAATAGGATAGCTAGTCTGCCGCTGGAGATTCGGCACATGGCCACGTTGGTGGAGCTGCAGCTGGAGAATAATCCGCTAACTTCGCCGCCAGCTAGTGTAAGTAAAAACATTTCTTTAGGTGGAAAACTGTAACTAATTGTCCTGTTAAAAAATCCTTTTACAGCTTTGCATGCGTGGCCTAGTGCACGTTTTCAAGTTTCTGGAGACGCAGGCCACCAAGGATGAGAAGGGCTCGCGTTCGGGCGGAAACTACGATGGCTACACCACTCTGCGGCGAGCTCCTCGCCACAATTCCAGCGGCAATGTCCTCGAAGCCAGCACCACGGGTAGTAGCAACCAGCGAAGGCATCAGGTCGACTCGGGCTACAGCACCAGCGATGGCCTGGACAAGCGCTGGTCGCACGATGTCCCAGCTAAGTCCAAGACAGATTCGCCGTTGCACTGCGTCTCATCTTCGGCGGCTGCCACACTGCCCAGGACTCTGCCGAGTGCGGTTCACTCGCACGCAGATCTGATGGATGCCTCCCTGACCTCCAGCACCAGCACAATTGTGGATGAGAGCCTCACATTGAGTCCCACGGCATCGCCCTGCAAGCTCAGCTATGCGCACTCCAACAGCTCCAGCAATGGGTCCTCGCCGGATCAAGACGAGGATATCATGCTGGATCATCAGGAGCGCACCGTGCACTCCACCAATGGGAAGTCTGGCAAGAGTCTGGGGAATATTCAGACCTACAAGTGAGTGAACTATGCAAGGAATTGAGGTATTCAAATGATTATAATTTTCCGTTCCCACAGGGAGTACAAGGAAGCCCTGAAGCAGCAGCGCAACCAGGAGATGAGCGTCTACAAACAAAAGCATCCGAATGCCAATCATAGTCCCAACGATGACGAGGACCTCTCTCCGCCACCGTCGAGCCTCTCCAACGGATCGTCGTCGTCCAACACACTGCCAAAGTCCATAATGAAACAGTCGAGTCTGAATCAGAACAGCAACCAAAATGGCCACAATGGCAACGGAAACGGAAATGGAGCCGGGAACGGAAATGGAGTCGATGATGTTGTCATACCAAAGAAACCCATCCAGAAGGTGATACCCTCTCGCAATACAGAAATAAAGCCGGCTACCTCGTCTGGCATTCCCTCGGCCATTCCATCGGATTGTTTGGGCTACGTAAAGCCGCAGAGTCCCCTGAAGAATGGAGCGAACAAGTTCAATACGTCCAATGGTGGGTCACCAGGTGCCACCAGCACCGCCATTAAATCGCCAGTTAGCTCCACCACAAAGCTGGGCACGGTGAAGACACACCGTTCGGTGACCTGGAACCATGATATTCCCGCGGAGAAGCTGAGCTTCACCATGCGGCGGGAGTTTGATCGCCAGCGGGAGGAGACTGAACTGATGTCGCAGCTGAGGAGTGTAAGTGTTACCTAAAGAATTTAAACAGCCTTTCATAGAATATTAAAGTTGAAGTTAAAGTTTAGAATTATATGAAGAACATTTATTTATTTGAAACATTTCCATTTATAGATCATTGAAACGCGTTTGAAAATGACCCTGCCTGTGGATATTGCTTCGGCTCTCACCGACGGTGTTATACTCTGCCATTTGGCCAACTATGTGCGTCCGCGCTCAGTGGCCAGCATACATGTGCCATCGCCTGGTGTGGTAAGTGGTCGATCTGGAAATAAATCAACTTTCAGAAAGTAGATTAAAAAAAAAAAAATACAAGTAAATCGAATTCAATCGATTAAAATCGAATAAGGGAAATAACTTAAAGTGTATATGGATTTACATCATAAAATTATAAATTTATGGTACATTAACAATCAATTATCGACAATTGTCTTTAAATATGCACTTTTTGGCGTTCTTCGCCCTTTATATGAAATCGGAAATATGACCTTTTCAAAATTAAACAACATTGATTTTTTTACTAGGTCAGATTTTCTGAAATCCAGAATACCAAATAGCGGAAATTTTAGATTTCTAAAAGACCACAATTATAATTAAAATAATAAATTAAAAATTTTCAATTTTGTATTTATTTTTCCCACGAATTTACATACGTATAGAACTTTTTTGATTAAATCGGTTCTGAAAATGTACATCGCTGTATCGGATAATTGAAAATAAATCGATTATAGAAACGATTTTATTTTCAGCTTTAAAAAGTGGGATTAGAGGGATATATATCGAGTTATTTATATATATATGAACTTGATATATTCCGCTATTCCTAATGCGTTTTGTGTTGATTTTCATTAAGATCTTCGTTATAACTAATTTCTCTCACTTGCGTTTCAGAACAAGTTGACCATGGCCAGGTGCCGTCGCAATGTGGATAACTTTTTGGAGGCATGTCGTCGCATTGGCGTAGATGAGGTGAGTAAATTGGACAATTCATGCAATTAAAGTATTTTTTACAAAGTACAGCTCGTTTCAGAAGTTAGATATAGCTTGAGCAAAGAAAACTAAGTTCGAAATTGCTGAAAAATTAATGTTACATTGAGTAAATGTTTGTAGGAACTTAAAAAATAGATAAATCAATTGGAAACGGGTACAAACCCTAATAAATAACATTCTAAGCATTCTGAAGAGGACTGTACTTTAAAAATTATATATATTTTATATGGTTATTGTATAGCCTCATAGGGTTCAAGGTGGTTGTGGTAAATACTTTTACAAGCTGCGTGCTTTCTTTGCATTTGCTTCTTCAACTTAAAAAATATGTAGTTTAGATTTAAGTCTTAAAACCCCAAAAGTCCCGCACATGAATACACACTCAAAGATACACACACACAAACACACTCTCAAACACACTTCTCACAAAAAAAAAAAAACAAATACAAACTAGAAACTGATGCATCTGTTATTGGTGTTGGTTGCAGGAGTTGATTTGCTCCTGTGAAGATGTTGTGCCAGAAAATGAGCCGCAATTGCCACGCGCTGACGATGACTATGATGCTGATGTGTATGTAAAAGATGATGGCAACGGCGGCAGCAACACCAGCCGCAACAACAGCAGCAGCAACAGCAACAGCAGCAGCGGCAGCAATAATAATCACAACGATTGTGATGATAGAGTGCCCAATGCATTGGCCCTACTGCGCACGGTGTCCGCTCTGATTGCCCTGGATGCGAATCCGCTTCATCAACAACATCATCATCTTCTTCAGCACTTTGAGCAAGAGCAAGAGCAAGAGCAATTCACTGAGCCAACCATTACCTGCAGCCAACAGCATGAACAGATGTTGCAGTTAGAGCATGTTTTGTATGAGAATGGCCAGCCGAGGGCTGAAAATGATGATGGGGTTGAGGATCGCGATGGCAGCGGCAGCAGACGGCAGCAGCAGCTGGCGACAGTGGGCCAAATGCTGCTCAAGGCCAAGCAAAAGACCTATGAGAAGATCAAGCACAATCTGCTCAGCGCCCATGGTCAGCACAATTTTCAGGCGAACAACAACAATCGGATGTTGCACACGATTGTGGAGAACGAGCACGATGTGGCCGCCGCTGGACCGGCGGGACATTATCAAATAATAGATGAGAAGCAGCAGCAGCAGCAGGCGGAATCGGAGGACTCGAAGGACCAAGAAGCTTGTTCGGACCCAACCAAGGAGGCAATCAGCAAACGCATCGAGTTCTTCGAGCAGCAGAGAAACGGCAAGCAGAAGCTGGAGGTCTTCAGCATCTATTTACCCAAGGACAAGGACAAGCAGCAGCTCGATCATAAGTTAAAAGCCAAGGACAACGAAGCTGGAACTTCAATATTATTAAAACACGATTCCCACACCCTAACCGTAATCCTGTCGTGCGTTTTCATAGCGACCTTCCTTTGGCTGGTCTTTTTCCCGCTGCCCGGTTAATCTATATACACGCCTTTGGCTTGCCAGTAGAGTTAAGATCGAAGAATAGAGAGAGAGTTACGAGTCGCTTTTGCGCTTCTCTTTCCACTTTGGTAGTGAGTTTTTGAGGCTGCTTTTTATTTACTGCTTTCTTAGGCTTATAAATCCCCATATTTATGATGTATTCTCTATACCCCAAAAAAAGGAAGGTAAAATATCCAGGCAACTTTTGAGGCATTTAAATTGAGAGACAACCCAAAGACTTTGATATCGTAAAGCAGTCAAGTTACACTTTTGGTTGGTTTAAGGGGTAAGCACAATTGGGTTTAGAAAATCTTACTATACCTTAAAAGAGCTCTTTTTGAGTTTGACGAGTCAACCTGAAGTTCCTTTGAAACAATATTTTCTATATTTATTTACACTACTTTTGATTCCTTTGATACATAAAACTAGAATGACTTTATTTATTTATATATTTTTAAGTAAGGATAGAAATATATTCACTGCTTTATCTATACTTTTTAGCTCGACTCTACTTTATAGCTTATCATCTCCAAGTTAAATATATTAAACAACTTAGTTACCTTTCATTGTGCTTACCTCTAAAAAGTAATTTCTTAAGAAGAGTATTTTTATACTAAACACCCCCATTTAATCACATATTCCTAGTTCAAGCTATATTGAACTCTAAATTGGATTAAGGATCATTACAAACTTTTTGACGACACTTTCGTTTGCTCGTGAACTGAACTGAAACAGAAAAAATACATTAACAATACGCTTTATTTCATTATATAAATACGACCTAAGTTACAACGAAACTAAACGATTTATGTTCCCATTTGAACAAAGAAGACAAGTGAAACCCCAAAACAAAGTAAATTATATTACTTGTAGTCATAGGTAGATGATACAATACATATATATAAAAGTTGCTTAAACAAAACAGGAAAATGGCAAAGAGAATTGTTACAGTTTGAGGGGCAATGAATTCCAATGGGAATTTGATGTTGTATGGTTTTACTTGAAGGCAGGGACACTCTAAATAGTTGTAGAAAAGCGTGAAATAGTTAATAGAAATGAGGAGAAAATAACATTAATAACAGCCAACCAATGTACCAACTTCAGAAGGAGTATTCCAAGTCAGTTATGAAATAACTAAACACACAACTTATTCTATCGAAACCCTAAATCATTTTTGTTTAAATTCATCTTTCTCAATACATTTTTGATGTACAAATAAATGTGTCAAAGGAAAAACACTCGTACAAGATTTAAGAAACATCACAAAACACACTTTTTGTAACCATTTCACACACTCTTACATGAAAAAGACCTCTTATACGAATCACAAAATAGTGCCTTTGACTGGAGAATCGACTACAGTCTAGTCTGCCTATAACCTACAGCTGCTTATATCGTATCTACTTACACTTCTCGCAAGCAATAATTTGTCACTGATGCATTTCCAAGAACTGAACGCTATTCTCTTCGCTTTTCATTTATAATTAAGTTTACTAAATTGAACTTCAATTTGTGCTAACCACATTCCTAATATTATGGTAAATTGTAACCAAACTTTATTTAACTAACTTAAGGCCCCAGAAAATGTACTTAAACAAAAGCTAATCAAATTTCTCCAAGAAGCACAATCTCAAACTCTCAGAAAGGAAAAAAGATAAACATATATATATTTATCTAGCGTCTAAAATCAGAAATATATATTTTGTCTAACAAAATTATTAAAGTGAAGAAAGAAATGTATTAAGACACTATATATGAAATGTAAATCGTAATCAGTCATTAATTTTTATATGAAACAAATATTTAACTCTCAGACACTTACATCTATACAGAAATCTACTTACAAATGAAACCTCCCAAATGAAGTTTAAAGCCAAAAAACACAAGTTTGTCCGAATATTCCATGCATTTACTTCCAAAACCAAAAGAAAAATTCAAATAAACGGAAACTGTTGCATTTAAATTTAAGCACAAACTGTCAACTAAGCGCTATATATACATAAAAGTGAAATCAATGAGAAAAATATATGGGAAATATACCAAAATGTATGTTTAAATTTAATAATATTTTGCGCCGCTTAGCAGTCACAGTTTGGGAGTAACTGTGACTTTGCTAAGGTGGTAAACACAACTCGGGGAAATTTCATCGTAGCCAAGACACAATCCACTGCTTTTTAAAACTGTGCTTCGCTGGGAAATTAAAATATAAAAAAATAAAAATAAATAAAAACGATCAAAAGAGAAAAATTATATCAGTAATAAGCTTA